>JAMKCH010075181.1:0-74658 GCA_023653785.1 Ophioderma brevispina
GATATCAAACTTGATAGTTCTTGATACTACTAAAGACAATCGGAAAATGCACCTTTTTTCCAAGGTTGGGAAGACATGGTGTATATTATTAGCATCCAAAACATAAACAACCATTAATTTGATCCATACAATTTTTTCTCCTGCACAAATCAATTCGAGAAAGAACTTTTTACCTAGGAAATTTTGTCGGAGCAAAAGAACCCAAGACACAAAAGAGAAAGCATATGCAAGCCAATCAGGCCGATTTCAAAGGGATTTTCCCTATTTTCAAAATTCCCTATGATTACTGTACACTTGATAAAAATGCACTCAAAAAGAAGACACTGATAAAAAATGTCACACAAAATTTTGTGGTTCAGAACTCTTGTTATACAGTATCAAAATGATGGAAGAACCCACAATTTAAAGCCAGTATCTTGAATTCCCAATTTTACACTTATTGCTAAAGATGCAATCAGTACACGAAACTGATGGATCACAAATAAATATTAAAATACACGTCGCGGTTCTCAAAACCGCTAAATCCCCCTGGCGGGTCGTGAGCGGTTTACAAATTTTAAATAATCAGCTGCAAATAACCCACCTTAACCCCCAAAATAACCTTTTAAAACCCCAACAACCCCCCTTAAACCTGGGACAACCCCCCTTAAACTCGGGCAACCCCCCTTAAACTCGTTGCAACCCACCTAACCACAACAAGCCCCCCTTAAGCCCACGACAACCCACCCCCCCGTTTAAAAACGGACAACCCCTTTAAACCGGACAACACCCTTAAACCCCAACAATCCCCTATTAAGTACAGACAACCCCCTTTTTAAACCCGGACAACCCCCATTTGTAAACCCAGACACCCACCTTAAACCCACAACAATCCCCCAAACCCAACAACCCTGAAAGCTGGACAACACCCCTTAAAACCAAAAAACAAAAAATTCCCACCCCCCCCACCCCCTAACCCGACAACCCACCTTAAACCTATTCAGCGCGAGAGAGTACATGATTCCAAACCACCCCTCCATCAAGTTTTATCAAAATCAGACTTATGGATCTCAGATTAGTTGTTCACAATTTTTTTGGGTAAAATACCCCAAAATTAGCCCAATAAATATGCAAATTAGCTATTTTTTATTAGCATCATGCGCCACACACCTAATCAACGCGAGAGTACATGATTCCCCACCCCTCCACCAAGTTTCATCAAAATCGGACTTATTATCTTCAGAAGTTGTTTGTACAAAAAGCTTTTTGGGTAAAAATACCCTTTGATACGCCAAATTAACTCATTAATTATGCGAATTAGGTACCTAATTTGGTAGCATATGCCACGCCATAATCTAATCAGATGAAGGGCATGGCAGTCCGATCCCAACCCCACCATTTACATCACCATAACCTTATGGGTCTCATGTTATCGCGTTCACACGATCGTGTTGGGGAAATACCCCCCAATTTAAACTCATTAATTCTGCAATTAGGTTACCCTAATTAGCCATATGCCACGGCCATAAGCTAATCAGATGAGGGCATGGCATTCCGATCCCCCCACCAAGTTACATCACCTAACACCCCCCCTTTGGGTCTCATGTTATCGCGTTTCACAAGATTGTGTTTGGAAAATACCCCAAATTAACTCATTAATTATGCGAATTAGGTACCTAATTTGCATATCACATGCCACGCCCATAATCTAATCAGATGAAGGGCATGCAGTCCGATCCACCCACCAAGTTACATCAATCACCATAACCCTTATGGGTCCCATGTTATCGCTTTCCAATTGTGTTGGACGCCGCTCGACCCACACCGACGCCCGACAAACCGACGCAGACGCCGCCGTACGCCTTACTGGATAGCATAATCCTCCCCCTTCTTCTGCTTTTTCAAGCCCGGGGGATAAAAACCAATGCAATACTTTCAACTTATCAGCACCTAATCACAAACACTTATGCAAAACTGAGATTTTTTTTAATACATACCATACCCCCATCGTGAATAGACCCTGAACCCCCATATGTAGGACCTAAATATCATTTCTTTAAGCTGTAGCCTCAGTATAAAATCTGGACTAAGACAACCAGTTGAGCCATCGTGCCAGAGCTATAAAGGTCACCACTTTTCTATTTCTTCAGTAAAATGAACAGCCATTTCTAACCTACTGAAAATTTGTTTAAGAAAACCCCTATACAATAGTACGGCACACATATATGTGGTTCTTCTTCACACCAATTTTCATAGTAAATACTTTTGAATTTAGCAAACATGATAATCACTATTATTGAGTTTAATATGCAAACCATTAAATCCTCACATCATTATTCCCTTCTATAAATATGAAAATGTATCACCAACTCACCTTATGATATATTATTTGTAAAATTTTTAGCAATTTTGCTTAATAATCTCAGTTATAATTTTTCTTCAATGATTCTTCAACATACAGGTTGCATCTGCCTGCCACTAGGCTCATTCTCAAAATGTGTCATTTTTTGTAAATAAGCAAGAAACCCACTTATTAGGTAACTGCAAGAAGTTTTAGGGAATAAAAAAACCATCAAGCCTAAAAACAGACATTACTTATGAAAATCCATTCATTGACAAAGCGTTGTCAATGACTGTAAAGCAATGTATTAATGCCTTATTAAGAAAGTCAAAAAAAAAATCAATGCCTCTCAGTGTGGGTTGGTTTCCTCTATAAATCAAAATTGAAGGTTTTATTTTAACCCTTTAAAAGCGGCACACTGGCCACATTTTCTACAAATTGAATTTTCTTCAATTTTCCCTCTCACGGTAGTCCTAGGCCATGGGAATAACAGATATATATTTTACACATACGAATACCACACCCCCCAAAACAGATAGGGACATTGAATGAGAAAAGACATCCAGGTAATTTGTAGGTCAACTTTTTAAGTTTTCCATAACTTAAAATCAACAATGTGTAGTTAACATTAATATTTTTGACTCGTACTCACTGATTTAAAAACCACAAATGTTATAGACCGATCAAATCGTGTGCATAGCGTGGAAACATTCATACGACGTACATTTTCTTGTGTTAAAAAAGCCATTTTCGTCGGTCTTCTGAATTTAACGTCGTCGCCGGCGACTTTAAGTTATAAATCGTTCTGTTTACCCATAAGGAAGCTGATTTGGTCTTAATCTTTTCGGGTGACGGGCTTTTGTATATAAAAGGCTTAACAACCATGCAAAAATATTGATTTTGAAAAATCTTGAGGGCGCACTATGTTTAAACGTGCCATTGTCTCTTTAATCAACAGAAAGAGCAGAGAATGCAGATGGCTACCATGTTTTTCTAATGATTGGCATTTTGGATTTCTGTGGATGTATTTATGCATCGGTGTAGCTCAGTAATTTCTAGAGCAAACTCAAAATTACACATGGTGCACATTAGGGACTTACGCATGCAAACGCTAGACAGTTACACTGTGACATAACGCAAGGCCCGTGCAACGCAATGAAAATGTAATAGGATGTGTAAATGTAGTAAAAATGAAAAAATAATCATAATTAGAAAGCAACTTTTTTGTGTAAATTAAGTTTAAACTCAACAATTTTCCGTTGAATTTATTTAATGTGTTTTATTTTTCCATAGGGCTTATAACAATACTGCCCAACGACAATACACAATGCAAAAACATTTCCACCATTGACGATGCCAATGTTTGGTGCAAGTACCTTAAAGGTCGTTCCAATTTGTCTAATGTGTTATCTACTTGATATGAGAGCCTGGGACTTGCACATACACCCATTCAATTTACCGTAGGAACAAAATTGCGGTTTTCAATGGTAGAAGCAATATGCAATTTTGCAAAGCCCTATTCGATACATGTGATTCATCATTATGGTTAACCATTAAAACTGTTTTTTGTTTATATCTTGGAATGAATGGATTGAGGGAGAACAAGAGACCAAGACGGCCTTTCATCTGATATCAAAATTGTTAATACTTCCCGGTATACGGAGGTTCACTCCCAAAGACATCGTAAACATGCACCTTAATTGAAAACTTTTGTGCATTTGGTAATAACCAGCCTGCATTCTTCCCCTTTTCCATGTACTTGTAACAAAACTCTACAAATTCACAAGAATATAAAGAAAAGTGGATCCTGATTATCCAGAATGAAAGTATATTCTCAAGGTTCAAACTCTCCTTTTCCCAACACATTAACCTGTAAGTCAAGAAATTGATAAACTTCAACAAAAATGCACCACTAAGCAGTTACTAAAACAATTAACAGGCTCCGGCCAAGTACATGGAAATAGCATTTTGTAACAGTAATATATCCATAATACATTTATCACAACAATTAACTTCTTAATAAAAAATATTAATTATCAAAGAACACCATCATATTTATATTGCTGTTAACCAGTAACCAAAGCAACCAACTCCCTGAATGAACATAATACAAATACAACATACATGCAAAGTAGGCACTTTTTACAGTATATTCTTTGTACAACATAGGCTCACTTTTTTCTCATGATTAGTCATTAGTGAGGGAAGACATGGGATACATAGTCCAGTTTACAAAAATGAACTTTTAATAGATACAGTGGCAACTTCCGTCGGGGTTAAGCCACTCTGCGCATGGGCTACACTGACAACACTTAAAAATTAATAAAAATAAAACCCACATTTTTGCGCATAGATGACAGATGACTACTAAGTACGCTATCATACTTCATTCCTCAAGAAGTAAACCATGTGGCAAGAAAATTTTGCTTTTGACCTAAACCATTTTTGTGTTCTCATACTTCTAAATTGTCACAGAATAATGTCAAAAGTCTAGTCTAGAAAACTCACAATGGGGACGAAAAAATTGGAGAAAGTTTTTACAGGGCTCAAAATACAACACGACTAATTGTTTTGAAACCCTAAACAAACTTATTCATGAGGATAAAAAGGTATAGTTTTTGCCACGGATCTAGTTCCAGGATATAGGCCTCATACATTCAAGGTCATCGCTGGGAAATTTTTCAGAGAGCTCCATTTTGAAAAACGACACTAGTCCGTTTGTCGGGTCGCATAAAGAGCTTATTTGTTCTGCATTTGACCTTTTAGTATGTAAATTAGATGGTAGCATTAATGACCCCATAGGAAATGTAAACCATTGTTATATTTTTTACCTCTATTTACATGACATTATTCTCAGCTCAATCACTACTCTTGGGTCAAGATGGCAGCACGCATAGATCCCCACAATATCCGAATCATTTGGCATTTTTTTCCCTTAACGCTGATTACTTTACGAGACTAAAATGGTTATGTTTGTATTGGAATTAGATCCTGATATGTATGGGCACCTTATTTCTTTCGCTAGGATCCCCTTTTAAAAATCATTATTGCATTAATTAAAGGGGCGTGTTCCGATCGTCTTGGGTACCGCCCCCTGATTTACCCGGAAGTAGTATCGATTTTGATATCAGATGAAAGGCCGTAATTTTCTCATTGTCGTCCTGAATTTGAGCCCTCGATCCATTTCATTCTAGATCTAAACAAAAAAACGCGTTTTAGTGGTTAAAACCACTTTATTAGCACAGTATTGAATAGGGCCTTTGCAACATTCATTATGGCGTCTACCATCAAAACTGCAAGTTTGTTTCCCACGGTACTTGTGGGGTGTATGGGGGCAAGTGCCAGGCTCTCATATCCGTAGAACACCATACACATAATCGGAACACCCCTTTAATTGTTGGTCTTCGGAGTTTTTCTTTTGAGATTTCGGCCTGATCACAACATAAAAAAAAGAATTTTCAAAACTTCTCCAACTTCTGGACGCACACTCAGCATTTTATTACTGATAACACAAAAATGCAATGTTTTTATGTTTTCCTGCATGACTTTCAAGTTTTGATCTTGGTACCCTAGAAATTAATAAAGGTTAATAACTCAGTTTGGACAAAATGGTACCTAAAGCATGAGTATTCTAAAAGTTAAAAAAATTCATACAGCCTGCTGAGGCCATAATTGCATAAGTCGATGCCCTACTTCATGGATATATAATATA
The DNA here is from genome assembly GCA_023653785.1 of Ophioderma brevispina. Classification (NCBI taxonomy): domain Eukaryota; kingdom Metazoa; phylum Echinodermata; class Ophiuroidea; order Amphilepidida; family Ophiodermatidae; genus Ophioderma; species Ophioderma brevispina. The sequence continues at coordinate 6,033 of JAMKCH010075181.1, forward strand.
TACATAACTACTAATACTTTTAATCTTCTAGTATTAAATAAGGTAATAAACATTTGTTCCCACCCTCCCAGAGGTTATATTTTGTTACAGTAAACAATTTCTTCTTTTTTTAATTAATCATAAACAACTTGATGCTATACAAATAAAATTTCATATTGCAAACATGCTGTACATAAATGGTATTTGGACCTCTTTGGGCTAGCAGTCCACTATATGGTGTAGTCCACAAAGTGAACAATCTGGTTCTAATCACACTGAGTCAAATACTCATATGAATACTGTAAGACAATTTTGTTACTTGTTAAACTGATATTTGTGTTAATTCATCAGTGTGCAATTTGCATAATAGCAGATTTCTTCAAAGATGACTGAGGGGATGTTAATTGGAACTTTTTCATGTTTTAAGATTTCTTGCCTTTTGATGGAATAATCATGCCATGGACTTACAATGAACAGTTTGTTACATTTCAAGTCAAGTGGCCATTTTAATTATTCATGGACTAAGTGGCAATAATTGTCCACAGTCATATGAGGAAAAATAAACTATCCAAAATATTTCTCATCACCTATGGGGGGGGGGGTCAAAATTAATCCCCACAGAATAATCTTACCATTGCAGTTGTTTACATGAAAGTGCTAAAAGATGTTTCTAACATGTTTTCCTGTGAATTGGGTAAATTAAGGCACTTTTTAGAAAATGGCTAAGAAAACAAAATTGCCAGAAAAAAATTTAAGTGGGCCCTAACCACATGCTTCTGGACATAATTTGTAAATAATTCAAAATAAATAACACTCAGCTGTTGTATTATATAGTATACATTTTGTCTCCTATAAAATAAGTGAATTAAACAAATCTGCCACTGTGATGAAGTTCACAGTTTTCCACATACAATTTGAAAATAACATGATTTTAAAAAATACAGCGTTCCCCAATGCATTGTCGTCTGCCGTCACAGTTTGTATATGGGCCAAAGGTCAGCAAAGGTCACCAACTGTTTGGATGTGGGACACTACCCATGGACATTTATCCAGTGTCCCAAAATGTGATGCGATTAAGCCCAATTTATTGGTGCAACATCAATGTTGTAACTGACAAGTTTTGTTACAAGAATAAAATAACAACATGTGCAGTGTTCACTGCACGGTGGCATAATGAGTTGAATTCCTATTCCTTGTATGGCTAACCTTTGCTCCTCTCGACGTCTATTAATCCCACATCAAGCTGCACCGATGACAGTTGTCTATCTGTGACCATACTGGGGGAGGTGGTCTAGGCTGTTTTGGTTTGGTACCCGATTAGGATAACCTAAAAAGACATTAAAAAAACAACTCACAAACAACTGAGACTATATAGTGTAAGGCATGCGATGACGATGTAAATGTAATTATGAGAATCTGTTTTTGCTATACCTTTCTGGGAAGATGCGTTTATTTTTTAGCTTTAACATTTTAATATGTCGCAGAATAGCAAATCAAGTACTTTCAAAATTGTTAATATTATATCAGGACGAATTAGGTGACCACACTAAGCATAGCAACATACCTCAATGCTGCAAAAAAGACTGTTGTGCTAGAAAGTCATGGGTCAGTGAATCTTTAAAATGGTTCTTCCTGTGAACTATCACCTGAACAACCACTGACTCAAGGAAATTCAAATTGAGAGTTGCCCTAATACATGGCAGCACACAGATGTATACATCACAGTTATTGCACTTAGGACCTTTTTGCATTCACATTACGAACACGTGTCGATGCAAGTGATTCAAGGTCAAAGGCGAGCTGATTTTAACCTTTTTGATCCTAAAAAAAAAAAAAAAAAAACCCTCCCATGCAAAACTAGACACCTTTTGCCTTAGTGTTTTGGCCACGAGCAATACCCACTCTGATCATCCAACACCTCTTACATCTCACATGACGCACTTCCCACACAACTCGCATTCTCCACACAGCTCACATTCTGCTAAGCACAAATGTCGCATTCCCCACACAACTGCAGTCTCCACACAACTACTTCGCCACACAACCGCATGCTCCACACAACTTGCATTCTCCACACAACTTGCATTCTCCACACAACTCCATTCCTCCATACACTCACATTCTCCACACAACTCGCATTCTCCATACAACTCACATTCTCCACACAACTCGCATTCTCCACACACTCGGGCCCCAAAAAAAATTCTCCCATACACGTCACATTCTCCACACAACTCACATTCTCCACAACAACTGGCATTCTCTTCCTCGCCACACAACTTGCATTCTCCACACAGCTCACATTCTCCAATCACTTGCATTCTCCACACAACTTCGCATTCCTCCTCTCCCACCCAACTCTCATTCTCCTCTCCCACAACTCGCATCGCTCTCTTCCTCTCCCACAACTTGCAATGCATTCTCAACACAACTACATTCTCCTCTCCACACAACTTGCATTCTCCACACACCTTCGCATTCTCCTCTCCACACAACTTGATTCCACACAACTAGCATTCTCCTCTCCACACAACTTGCATTCTCCACACAACTCGCATCCTCTCCTCTCCCACAACTCGCATTCTCCACACGCTAAGCATTCTCCACAAGACTCGCATTCTCCTCTCCACCAATTCGCATTCTCCACACGAGCTAGTATTCTCCACACGACTCGCATTCTCCACACGACTCACATTCTCCACACAACCACATTCTCCACACAACTCACATTCTCCACACAACTCATATTCTCCACACACTAGCATATCTCCACACAGTCGCTTCTCCTCCACACAACTAGCATTGCCCACAAACTAATTAACATTCTCCTCTTCCAACACTCCACACAACTTGCACTCTCCACACAACTCGCATTCTCTCCACACAAGTCGCATTCGCCGCACATGACTATCATCTCCACATGACTCGCATTCTCCTGCTCTCCACCCGACGTCGCATTCCTCCCTCTCCACATCACGACTCGCATTCTCCACACGACTCGCATTCTCTCCCACGACTCGCATTCTCCACACCACTCGCATTCTCCACACGACTACTCATCTCACACACGACTCGCATTCTCCACATCGACTCGCATTCTCCACAAAACGACTCGCATCTCCACACGACTCGCATTCTCCACACGACGCGCATTCTCCACACGACTCGCATGCTCCACACGACTCGCATTCCACACACCTCTTCCTCTCCCACAAGTCGCATTCTCCCCCTGACTAGCAATTCTCCACATGACTAGCATTCTCCACATATCGCATCTCCTCTCCACACGACTCCCATTCTCCTCTCCACACGACTCGCATTCCTCCACACACTCCATTCCCCTCCACACACTCGCATTCTCTCCACAAACCGACTCGCATTTCCTCACGACGACTCCATTCCCACACGACTCGCATCCTCCACACGACTCGCATGTTTCTCTCCTCCACAAGCTACTCGCAGTCTCCCACGACTCGCATTCTCACACGATTGCTCGCAATGTCTCCCCCTACGCGCATTCTCCACCCGACGCGCATTCTCCACAAAACGGACTCGCATTCTCCACAGAACAACACACTCTGCATTCTCCACACGACTCGCATTCGTCCACAACGACTCATCCTCCAACACACCACCCGGTATTCGTCTCCACCAACCCGCATTTCTTCACACACTCACATTCTCCACACAACTGGCTTTCTCCACACATCCCCTAACACACACATAGACCATAGCTTCAGATCTTTCCCTCTTATCAATGGCTGATTGTAAATCCAGACTGACAAGTACCAACTCAACCCCTGCCTAGGTTAAGCACTGCGTGCATGCCATAGAGACTGATTAATAAAAAGGCGAGAGGCTGACAGAGCCCATCTGATTCAACAAGCTCACTGCAGATGTTAAATGATTACCACCACCTACAAGCCTTATACTTAGAACTTGGAAAAAATGCACTTTATCTTTGATTTCAACATACCTACTTCTGATATTATCACTGCCCAATCACTATGACATGATAATGGACAAGCAAAACACATTTTAGATTCACTCAATCCCTAAATACAATCCCACAATCACACACTTCACTTACTGATATCGTGGTTGTTGTACAGCACAGGTTGGGTCGGGTTGCTTTTCAAGGCTTTTTAGTGTTTTCTCTGTTTAAATTAAGACAAAAAACATTAAGAAATTAATCTATTTGGCCCTTCCTACAATTTGCTGTCTTATACTACTGTGCAAAAAAAATTCCCCCAACACATAGGTCTGTAAAATAAAATGTTCTATTCATCTTAGTAGTATGTATGATGCATTTGTCCTAATGCATGCTGCATGTGAGATTTGATTTTTTATCACAAAGGTAATATAAACTTTGAACAAAAATGTATTTTACATTAATCATTTCACACTTGACGTTTCATCATAAGAGCTTTTGTCCTTTGCTGTTAGGCTTCTGGTACCACTAAGGTATTACAATGACTGTGTAGAATGAGTTAACCTTCAAGTCCGAAATATACTTGTGTATGTTAGGTGTATTATTTTCTTCCAGTACTACTACTTCACAATTGAGCACATTGTAAGCCTACAAATGTATCAATGACCTTTGCTTCAAGTGATAACATACAAATATTGACTGCTCATGAGGGAAATGGTGCAAAATACCTACCCAAAGTGACTGGAGACTGTGGGCATACTATTTTCCCCCCAAGGGAAAATAGAAGGCCCGAGGGAAAATACAAAGTTATTTTGCACCATTTCACAAATATAAATCAGTCGATATTTGTTTTTACAAAACGTATAAAAACATTCTTCTCTAGCACTAACCATGAGCGATGAGTGCTGTTAGTGACATGGCCGGGACATCGATGATATGCCGATACAGGGTTTGAAAAAAAACTACTATAAAAAGTTCCTATTTCCTTGGCATGACGTCATAAGCGTGCTCTATTTCCCCTGTAACCAAGTAGTGTTTGTACTGTTATCTGATTGGCATGTGCAATGGTCTTCACAGCCAATCCAAATAGACGTCACTAATCGACTTACAAACCTTGTAAACAAATGTAACATCATTATACCGGGAAATACACATCAATGGTATAATTGTTATGGTTCTGTTGCCATTTAAAATTCTCACAACAGTATATCAAGAGCACAAATGACTATGAATTCGCAGCATTGGTTGAGATCAAAATTTACCTACCGACGATTTCGCCTGGTTAATCTGTGGAGGCGGTCTAGGGGGCGGTCCTGCTGGAGGTGCATTGCTACTGGGTGAACTTGTAAAGTCGGTCTTGTTCACATCGCCAACTGACAAAGATAAAAAATTACGTAATTTGACATCCACCCTGGCCAAAAACTGCATGCACAGCACACTTTAAAGAGCCTGGCAGGTCAAGGCTCATAAGAACTCCATAAACCTTTTAACCTACAGGAACATGGCATTGTGCGGCCACATGAACCCAGTGACCTACCAATAACCAATGCACTCCACACGTACCAGCTACCTGGTGCCGTTGGGTTAAAGGTCAGGTAAGCACAAGAGTGAGGAGAGCAATATGTGTGAATGTTTTGAGAAAAACTTACCTTAGGTCTTGATAAGGATTGTATGGTATTGGTATTTCGGAATTCCCGCCTCTTTTTTCAGGCGCCACCACTGCTCAGCAGTGTTATTGTAACTTTAATTCACAAATTCACATGTCCAACATACATTATCAAAACTAATCTACGACCATCACTGTACGCACAATTCTATCCTACTACTGCCCTGGAACTTAGGGTGAGTAGGTAACAGACCCGGGATGATCCCCACTCTTTCAAAAAGTCTGCAATTTTACGTTGCTCAAGGATGACTCGTCTGAAACACGGGACCACCATTTACATGACTTTCCAAACCATAAGGCACAGGGCACACACTGCATACACTGCACGTTCTACGGCAATGTGGGAGCGAGGAGGAAATTCCATCTCACACTCCTGCAATTATGCAATTTCCGACTTTATAGGAGCTATTTGAGTAGGACCAGCCCGCCTCTCGGGGCTCGACACGTGGGCCTCTCGATCATTCTTATTCCCTGCTGACGGTTCGGCGCCTTAGACCGCTCGGGGCCCACCTTGCCTCATTATAGATTGAGAAGAGGTATTTGATTAATAAAAATAGTTTCACAACTTTTTATTTAGCTATGTCAAGTAGGCCATAGATAACAACAAATTGAGTACTGACGCTTGCTTAAGAGCCCTTAGTACCTGCTTTCAATTCTTCTGTTTCTCTGTAGCCATCCTTCTCTGTGGCTAATAATTCTTTCAATTTATTGCTGTGAGAAGAAGCACGTTATGACAGTGGATCACTAACCAAGTCTCCGCCCATCATGTCGGTTCGTGGATTGGGTTGGAGTTGGGATGGGGTGTTTTGAGTATTTGGGGTGGTTAGTTTGTAAGGGATGAAATCATTTTTTGTGGGCAATTTGGTTTCAAACGGCTCCCATGTCCTCATTGTCCTTAGTTTGCTTTCGCCTCTTTCCTCCACGTCTCTCTCCTCGCCCCCTCGGGAAATATTAATCTATTCAATGGTTTAATGGGCATGAGCAAGATCCACGTTTGATCACGGTACAACAACAACAAAAACGTTCAAAGTCTGGGGATGTCCCTTTGTTATTATAATTACATACGGTCTTCCAGACTTAACCATTTGAGCAAAATCACACCGGGACTTGCCCTCGATCTGACGGTCTGTGAAGTAATGTGATCAATCTATCTACGATAGTAATTTAATATCTTGTTCAATACAGGACCTTCCCGCTATTTTCTGGTTTATACCATGGCTCATGCTTCACTTATTGTGATACTAAAAAGCGCAAACATACTTGATTGTAACATGGTAGAAAGTGACTGTTTACATGAAAACACAAAAGTACCTATTTGACCAGTTATACATATAAAAACCTTTTTATCCGACATATATAGCCTAATATTATAATTGGAAACTTTAATGGCTAAATCATGGGGATGGAAAAAGAAATGCGAGCATCTTAGTGATCGTCACTCGACTGGACATAATTTACGCATCGAGTAAATAGTTTTATACTAATGAAGGGCCTATTAAGTGTGTTGAATATTATGTATATATACGTGTGCACTTATGTTAATTGATTTCAAACACGTTGTTTATTTACTGTTTGACATGGTACATTTAATTTTATCAATGTTTTTTGTTTCTTCTGTCTTCCTGTTAAACATGTTGTACTTGTGGTTGTGTGCTCGATGAATGCCATAATATGATAATATTGGAATAAGAAAATCCCCCCAGCATCGCTATAAACTTGTTTGATTTTTTGCATCCTGAGCATAGCAACACGTGATAGAAATGACCCAGATGGATTGATCGATCACTACATTCACACGGACGGCCCTAGTCCTGAGGAATCATGACTAATAGTCTCACTTTTGTATGTGTTTTTCTTCTCATCGTTGAACCATCTAGTCATGACTGGTTGTGCAAGATCTTTTAGTGAAAGCAAAATTCAAGGTGGTATTGTGCACATTAATTTAATGCTGCCACGGATATACACCCACACAATAATACATTTGTCACTAGCCTTCTTCAAATAGCATTTTTTTACAAGTTGATGTAAGGTTCTACAATGTAAATTTATCAAATTTGGTGGAGCTCCAATCTTCAGTGTCTCTTTCGTCGTAATCTCCTTTTTGTATCGATAGACAAATCACTGTCAATATCGAGATAATTCAAAATATTTGTTCGTGTTCGGGGGCCACTTTACGGCGTACGGGAAGTATTTATCCTGTGGGATTTACCCACGGTCATGGTGTGTGTCTGTGTCACAGACTTCGAAAAATTTATCTCAATTGGATTGCGTGAGAGACAACGTTCCCCTCGTACTTTCAACACCGCCGTAGGTTCACTTGGAGTCGAATCAGGAAAAGTGACAGAAAGATAACACTGCCTGAAGTTACAGTTAACTGGTACTAGGACGAGCCCCTAGTCACGTACCACATGGATCGCTTAATTGGTTTATGGTTTGACTGCTATCTGGACTGTTAGACACGTATGTACATTTTATAATAACAGAGGGACGTCCCCATACTTTGAACGTTTTGTTAAATATTCAGATCCTCAAGAGGCCCGCTGGGAAATAAATACTATGTTAATTTTATTCAGACTAGCTTAGTCCGCACTTTCGTAACGCTATTGCCATTCCGGAGAACTTTCTACATTTAAACGTTCATTTACCCAAATTTTTGAGACTTACCTTCCAAATGTCTCCTTTGGTGCAATATCTGGACTCTCCACTGGGTTAGAACGTCCTTAGAATTAATTTTCTGGACTCAGTGGTGTGTAAATTCCTTGAATGTATTTGAGCAGTAAGCAATCACACAATATTGCAGACAAAACGCCGGGACTTTTGGTTTCGTTTGATAGCCTGACGTCACATTATGCAGCTTCTTTGCAACACAATCCATCGCGCTGCTTACAGCACAACGTACCTTCCGTTCGTTATAGTGTCAACGATGGAGAGACTCAGCCTAAGACACCACACCTGTCCCCCCCCGCAGCTGTTGATTTGCTAATTGCATTACAAACAACAACGCCCAAGTGGGCCTGCTTTTGACCATCAAATATGTGCTCAAATCGCCATTTTCGGCAGGACTTCCGGTAGAGCTGTGTTTTTGACACCATAGAAACCCAATGATTGGGCTACTTTGCCCCACCACTGCCCGTGCGTGTCCCACCGCCTACTGCATTTTTTTTTTTTTTTTTTTCGCAACACTGGAGAATGGCAACACAGACGTTTGATCCTTCGACTCGGCGTAGTTTTGCGTCCACAAATTTGTTAAATATTTACACTTCCAGTGCCGTTTACTTAGATACAAAAGGGTGAGAGAAGCAAGAGAAGAATCGCACAGGTTGGTACAAGTATTGCAGCAGTTGTATAAATAAGAGATTTTTCGTCTCAGAGGGTCCCTCTTTCGCTGCGTCAGAATAGGCCCTATAGCCCAGTCCGACTGCTATTTATATCAGGCGGACTGGAAGCTGTCCTCTTTCAACAACCAAGAAACTAGATAAGTCATACCTTTAAAGAAATGCTCCAGCAAACTCGACTGTGTTGGTTTGGTGTTCAACTATCAAACTGTCAACGGAGTCATACTGAAATGTTCGGGCACGTCAACGAGTCATCATCACTCTTTTTCATTTCAACATTTACGATCACCCTACCCATAATGTCAAAATACGACGTAAAAGGTTCCCTGTACTAGTATGCAACCCTTCCCTGTCTCTAGCCTTGATATTTGCAATCCAATTTCTCCGCCATGTGAGTCTGAGACCGTGTCGCCTCCTGCCACCATTAGACCATAAATTCCCCTGACCGTCGTAAAGAATGCCATTACCGGACAACTGTTTTCTTTTGGCAACCTCCCACAAACAGCAACTCTTCGCTGGTTAATTATCCGATTCTCAAATACTTTGAACCCACAAACTAGTGGAAATTGTAATAAACAACACTGTAATCGCCAAACTGGTCAATGGGTAACAAAGCTTCGCCTTTTTAACCTGTGCAGTTCTTGTATTGTAAATGTAAATAGCTAACGTGGTAGAATATTATTTTTTTCCAAAAATGGACGCTAGATATCCAAATACTATACTATTTATTTTCTTCAACATTTCATTTTCTATATAATCGGTGTAACTTATTTAGAGTAGTATACGCATATTTTTTTTAAATCTCAACTGTCCACGGCCCCCCCTATTAGAATTCATTGCGTGAAACGTACGTGAACTGTGGCATAGTAAAGATAAGTATTACAGATAGATAGCGGGGAGAGTCCCTGTACCCTGAATAGCTGTACCTGATAGCGCCACCCATTGTTCGATAAGCTACCTAATTAGTAGCGAGTTGTACGTATACCGGGGATGAACGTAGCGTAATAGCGCCACGTACGACTGGCGAACTATAAGCATACAGATTGTTGCCCGTAAATCGAACCACAGTTCAAGCGTTGCTTGCCTTCCGGCAAACTAAAATTCACACAAATAGCTTCTTCAAACAGCCCAATTTGAGAGCTCGCCCGTAAATCGCAATTGGGTTAAATACGAAGTATCCCGTGCGTAAAAGGTAATTTTGGCACATGGAACACAATTTCTACCGGGACATTCAACCTCCAAGCGGACCACCACTAACTACTAAGTCTTCCATCCTCTTTGAGTCGGCAGACTAAAAACATATTTTGGTGGATGCCCAACTGCACACAGCCTGATGCTTCATCAAGAGCAATCAAGAGATGTGGCAGCAAATGTATGATGATATAGTTGGTATTATATAATACTGAAGTAGCAAGTAGTATAACCAAAGTTTTAAAACCATTTTTGTTCCCTCAAACGGGGGTGGCCGGATTCACCTCACATTTCAGCAATACTGCTGTGTGAGGATTTATTGGAGCAAAAGAAAATTGACTGGATGCCCTTTCTCATCCTTGTAATTTGATTGGAGGATTATGGATCATGTCATTCAATAAATGATATATTATACAAATAATGTATATATTTTAGAATAGGAGGGCCTTATATGCATGATTCTAGCAGAATCTATGACGAAGCAAAACTCAATTCAATGGACGCTAGGATCAAGTAAATGATACGACCCGAGAAAGTAAATTGGTAAATAATGAATGTCTATGAGTGCAATGGTAAGAATATTTTCATGAGTTGAAAGATAAAATGTTCCTTTCAAGGAGCATTAGCCGAGTTGGATAGAACATTTCATTTTTCAACTCATGAAAATATTCTTTCCATTACACAAATGAAAAACATTTATTATTTGTTTTATATAACATCTAAGCAGATCTTTGTCATTAGTTCAGATTAGCTTGACTACGCTAGCCCTAGGCTAAGCTAAGCCTAGCCTAGGCTAGCCAAGTAGCAAGACCCAGCGAGGGCCTAGCTATAGCAAGCAGTAGGAGAAGATAAATGTATGTCAACATTTAGCCCTAGCACGGGCCAGAGCTAGGGCCTGGATTTTGCCACTCATTGCACTCACTGCACTTAGCTAGTCTAGCCTAGAATAGCTAGGCTTGGGCACTTGGCGTAGTCAAGGTAGTCTGAGCTTAATGACAAGGATCTACTTTTTTAATCATGCAATGGAAAGCATATTTTCATGAATTGAAAGATGAAATGTTCCATTTTAACGCCTCGTTGAATGAGTATTTCATCTTTCAACTCATGAAAGTATTCTTACCATTGCACTCATAAACTGTTCATTATTTGCAGACTGTAGTGTACACACTATACTCTTTTTGGTCACAATTTAAGCTGAATTAATACTTAAGCAACTTTGGTAGGGACCCCTTCATGCAAAAAGCTTTTTATGCAATTAAACAGGAGACTTACATCGAATTTTAGGGAGAATGACCTTTAAAGGTGCATTATGTGATTTGAACACATTCTGTTTTATTTATGGTTCACTAGACATCCCTGCAGAAAGTTTTATTTCCAAAATTTCAGATGAATCTAATCTTACGGTTTTGTGTTACGAGCAATAGCTTGTTACCCATGGCCTCTGTGTTCTAATTTTGGCCTATTTACAGACAGAAAATACAAAGTTGCAAATTTCTTAGATTCGATCAAATTTGCAGGTAAGATTAGGTACACATGTATTACTAAGGTTAACAGTTCAGATGACATAGAAATCTCAACCTTTTGGAGGTATTAAAACTCTCATTTAGTCATACTTTTTGACAAAAACTAACATACACACACACACACACATGCATGCACATACAACACACATTAAATGTACATACCCTTTTAATGAAGTTTCCTGGTCTTTGGAATGTTCTGGGTTATCTGAAGGTTGAAACAAACAGATCAACATGTTAACATAATTCATGGTTAGACTATCTTTTGAAGGAGAGCTCTCTCTCTCTCTCTCTATTTATATAATATATATCCAATAAGTTGGACAACAGTGGAACAGAGTTACATTTTCACCCGTTATAAATAAAGCTTTTTTTATTACTTCTGCAAGTGATAGTGTTTTGCATGGTGAACACAGATCTGAATATGGACTAAAAACAGCTTTTAGGTGGTTACCACGACAAAAAGTTATTCAACATTACATATTGACATGTATTTTGATATTTTTCAGGTAATTTGGACTTTAATACCCAGGTATGAAGTCATTTTGCTGAATTCGGTGTCTGGTTTCTGTTTAACAAACTACTTTTGCGATTAGTTTTAAAATGCTAAAACACACATGTATTAAAGACATGGAATCCATATTAAATGTTGATATACATTTGCTGGAATGTATCAAAATCATTCAGCAAAATAATGCTTGAATTGCTTTGAAACTTTGTGAAATACTTCTAACATCCAAAACAACTATTTTACAAATGGTGATAACACAACATGAATCAATCTTTACTGTTAAAATGACAATATGCAAAGAGTTGCAATTTGTGGTCCAACTTAATGGAATGACCCATATTTTTTTAAAGTTCTCCTTAATTATAAATTATCCTAACACAGTTAAGTTACTCTGGTGAGTTGTAATTGAACATGCAAATATATTGTAATGAATATGATGAAAACATGCATAACAATTGACAATGCAACTTTTTTTAAAAACAAACAACTCTTATTGTGACCTATATAGTAGCTTAAAGACACTATCAGTGATTTGAAAAATATTTAAAATTTGCAGGAATAGCTTCTAAGTGAAGGATAAGTCTGTAGAATTCTCATAAGTTACCTTTCCAGCTGTAGAATTGACAGAAAAGGAAGAAAACGGCAGTGTTCCAAGATACGATTCTCCATTGAATTACGTGTATTTTAGTAAGTGTCCGTTCGGACAGTAATGACTCAAATCCCCGATTCTGTCCTTATTAGGTTGCGTCTGGGCTTATCATTTGCAGGGTATGTTAGGATACCTGTACTTGTTACATACATGCAAAAATCTGATTTTTGATGATTTTTTCGATTTGCTGATTTAGCAAATCACTGATAGTGTCTTTAAACATCTGTCCTTCTCCATGAGGTGTTAAAATCAGATATTTTGAAATACTAGAGGATTTCATTTATTTAGAATTACATTTGTAAACAATTACTGCTGAATACTTTTTTACTGAGACTGAAACATATTTCACATTTATAATTCAAAATTCCTTATTTGTAAAGTCTGCAGAATTTTGCACCACTGATTGGCATCATCTTGGATGGGAATAATGGCTGGTATTCTGAAAAGGAGTCTAACTTTTAGACGAGAATTTAAACCAGCGTTAGTCCTACATGAGTGGACCTTTTTTCCTTCCAACATACTCTAAAAATGTGCTGTAACTGGTAAGAAAATTCCTCATGGATGGGCCGTCCATCCATGAGGAATTTATCTCACCTGTTACATTTAACTTTCACAGTATTTTGAAAGGAAATACGGTCCACTCTTGTAGGACTAACCCTGGTTTAAACCCAGGTCTAAAGTTAGACTCCCTTTCAGAATACCAGCCAATAAGCTTAAGCTAAACCATCAGTACAATAAAAACAAAATAGCTCCCATCAAAAACATTACATGGTATGTTGGTTCTGTGACTTTGGCAGATAGGTTCTTTTGCGATTTCTTGGGGGGTCATCAGCTGCAGTTGGGAATATTGTGTAAAAAGTCATCATTCAGTATGCAAATACAAGCACCAAAACACACGATGCAATCATGCATGTGTGGCATGTTTCTAAGATTATCACCATCTAGATTAACAGGATTCGAAAGTGGCTCCCTAATAGACTTTTATGCCAATTTCCAAACACCACAAATACCATCACACAATATGGTCGATATTTAGCAAATATTGTTAACTTTTTACAAATTGGTGCGTTTGGTGTTTTCATCAAAGCTGAGAAATTACAACCCACCTTTTAAAATTAACCTAACCACGGACCGGTAGTTTGCCGACGGACGGCCCAAAAATGCAACGAGGGGAAATCTATTTTTATTTTTAACGGCCCAGATGCAACGGAGAGCCAAATTTTGCGTTTCATTGCATCTCGGCCGTTTTTCCCGGCACAGGAAAAGTAGCGTAAAGTCAATAACGGCCAGATGCAACGAAAAACATCGCGTCATTTTCCCGGAAGACGGCCCAGATGCAACGAAAAACATCGCGCCATTTCCGGAAAGACGACCCAGGTGCAAAGAAAAAAAATAAAAAAATTAAAAAAATTAAAAAAATTAAAAAATATAATAAATAAAATAACTAAATAACGAAATAAATACTGATGCGTACTGCACACTGAATCTGCATGAAATTGTAGCTTATAGTCGCCAGCCGTGCGTGGCCCTATTACGCTACACTCATAGTCGTTGCGTGGCGCTATATGTTACGTCATGCTCCAGTTTACGTATGCATGCGTTTATGCATAATTAAGAAAATAGCTTATCGAAAATGGTGGCGCTATCACCATCGAAATCGGAAATTGTCTATGGGCATTTGTACACGTGCACCCGCATGATGAAAAGCATTGCGCCTTCTGCGGGGCAACCGTCCGAAATGCAGTGAAAAGCATCGCATCAGTTCCGCGGAATGACGTCCAGGTTGCAACGAGGAACATCGCGTCCTTTTCCACGGTAAGACGCCAGCTGCAATGAGGGCCAATGAGAGTCATTTGCGCGACAAAAAATAGTTGTTGACGGCCGAGATGCAACGAGCCACATTTTCCGACCGGTACCACGTTTTCGTTGGCTCTCATTGCCTCTGGGCCGTGTTAGGGTTAATGAACCTAAAAATCAACGATGTCTCACACCATAACTAAGAAATAAAGTTCAATCTTTACAAATGTAAATGCACAATTTATTAAAAGGAATTAGCTGTATCTATAAATGAATTTTACAGTAAGGCATTTTGTAAATGGGCAAGAATTATTTCTAACAAATTGAAGCCTCCAGAGAAATTCACAAAAAAATCAATCACTTGTGAATTAAATTACCTCAAGATAAAGGAAGGTGGTACTTAGACAGATTGCATTACACAAATCTTATGCAGATTTGTAGCATTAACTACTTGCAATTATTTTGATCAATTTTAATATTACAGTGTCCAACATTGACTTGGCAGATTAGGTAATCTGCTACACAGCAAAACAAGAATGTTATGACAGATGTTATAGGCAAGTTAAAAGCAGCATATGTACATACCATCCTGCAGATCACCAGCTCATCGAGGCTTGCGTCGCTTCGGGAAGGGCGGGAGGACCATCCTCATCCTGGCCATCGTCGAAGGACCAACTTGAAGGCGCATTCGTCACAGCACTCTCCCGAGCTTCAGTACTTCGGGGGTAATTCAAGAAGTGTGGGGTTTTTTTTGAGCGGCTTTGATTGCCTGAATATATGGAGTGAAAGGCATTCAATGAAACAAGCATTGTGATGTGAGTGATGTTAGTGTGCATAATTTGAAAGTTGCATGCTTACATGGGAGACGTGTTTACTAGTCATGATACAGTTTTAATATCACTTTGCTGTGGATGTGCTTATTGTGGGGATGTCTATGGCAAATTTCTGTTTTATACTAACATCACAGGCACAATTATACCAACAAAACCGACTCCTCAAGGATCATTCTAAGCATCTGGTAAATGCCATCCAACCCTGTTGGGGGGTACTGACATAGGAAAGAGGTAGGGGTATGTGCGGCCCTTCAGACCCCCCATTTCACATCTCTCCAGCAGTTCTTAAGCATCCCAGTTGAAGCAAAAATTCAGTTCTTAAAGGTCCTTTGGAAAATATTGCCTCAGAAGCTAATTTTAGCCAAATTTCAGTTCCAAAGGGTGTAATTGCTCAAAATTTGAGTTCTTAAGTCACTACGTTGAGAGACGAAATCAGTTCCCAAGCCCCCAAGTTCATAAATCAGGGCCGCTCATCCCTACCTGAAAAAAAGTTGAGTGCCCCTTCCATCATCTAATGTGCAAGCAGCAGCATTCGTAAGCTTTTTAACACTGACCTCAAGAAGACCCACATAACTTTTGAATTCTGAGCTCAGACCACTGCATATAACCCATTTCCCAGTGATAATTTTGTAGCAACTTCTAGAATAACCCGTGTTTTCTTGCAGGCAATACATTTTAAGGGCTCTTGCCTAAATTCCACAACAGGAGGGAGGCAGGAGTCCATGCTTCATTTTTAGTCTGAAATTCTTTTGTTCAGGGCATGGGCTGATCCACTTGAGACACAATTAAACTACTCATAGGCATGGGTTGTTATTAATTGATTATTGGCCCAGCCCTTCTGGGGTTAATATGCGAGCACTCCCTCCTGTTTCCATCCTGCCTGCTTGCCTGCATGCAGTATTCAGCCAAGAGCCCTAAGCATTTTTCACCAACAACCTCAAATGACCCCTACGTAAAAATAAAATGAATACAATAAAATTCCATAAAATCCCACGATTCAAATACCCAGCTATTTATGTGCAAGCAACATTGTTTTTTTTTACAAAATAACCTTCCTGAATATGCCCACATCAGGCCTGTAACCAGGGGGAGGTAGGGGGGGGGGGCGAGGGGGGGGGGGGGGGGGCGAGGGGGCAGATGCAAAATTCCCAAAAAAAGCCTTTACAAAGGGCTGAAAAGGCCAGAAATATAGATTCTGCGAGTGGAGCGAGCCAAAATTATGTTTGTTATGCTTTTTACTAGTCAAATAAAGGTTACAATTTTGGTAAAAAGTTCCACTTTTGCCAAATTGCCCCCTCCTTTTTGGAGAGGGGAGCAAATTTGAGAGAAAACTCCCCTTTTGAAAGATATCCTAAAATACATCAAAGTCTTTAAATGCTGTAAGAGCCCAAAATCAGACAAGCCGCAATATAATTCTGAATGTTTTTTCGTCACTCGCAACATTGCGACCCTTATTTTGTGTTTCCATAAATGGCCTTGACAAACCATCCATTCAGTGATGAAAACCATACTTACTTCAGAATACTGCCAATGCCTTAAAGAGGATGAAGATGCAGAAATTGAAGGAAGCTACTTTGAAGGAATGTGACAATGATTTTTGAATTTGTATGTGTTGTGTCATGGGCCAAGTGAGAACATTACTTGATACAATATTGGGTATGAGATACTCCACCTCATGAATATTCATGAACATAATCATACTATTTCATTGGCCGATTACAATTAGAAGTGTTATTTCCCTAGGGAAATAGTTCCAACTGTTTCCCTACAACCTCGTCCCCAGTGCCAGAAAAAATGTAACAAATACTACATGCTTTACATCAGGGTCCTTGGTAATGGCAAGGGCCTGTCACGCCTACGGGTGACAGGCCCATATCCAGTACCACGGGAAAACTGTGTGCCCTATTTCCCTGATATAAACCATGTAGTATTTGGTTAACACACGCACATGTACACAACACACATGCACGCACACACACACATACACACACAACTCTCTAATATACGTACACTTCTGAAACACACACACACCAAGCAAGCA
Source organism: Ophioderma brevispina (assembly GCA_023653785.1). Taxonomy (NCBI): domain Eukaryota; kingdom Metazoa; phylum Echinodermata; class Ophiuroidea; order Amphilepidida; family Ophiodermatidae; genus Ophioderma; species Ophioderma brevispina. The sequence goes on from JAMKCH010075181.1 coordinate 23,486, forward strand.
CATGCCTGCATTGTTCTTTCACATACATGTTCCCTTTTTTAAATTCTTAACTGGTAAGCAATCAAGATGTAATTTAAAGTACAAAGATAAAGACAAATGATACCTCGCCAGTGAAATGTAAGACAATTTGAAAATGCCTGCTTGGTTCATGCAAGCGTAATGGGGATGAAAAACAATACAAGGGTGAATGGAAATGTGTAACTAATACAATTGTGTGTATGTGTATTTGTAAATGTGTGAAGTGTAAATGTGTTATTAGTACACATATGAAAGTAAGGTGTATAAAAATAAGACATTGAACAAGACAGTTTTACATTCCAAAAAATAAGACTCTGAAAAATAAAAATCTGGATTCATGAAACAAGGTTCCACAAAAATGGCAGACATCTGCAATTTGTGAAAAACTAACCAAGGAAATTATGTCATTTTAGGTACCCATTACAGATGCCCTTAAGGTAACCAAAAAATCTATATCTTAGTTTATAAAATGTTCAAAATGATGTATATTTGGTTGGATTGCAAAATTTTGTGATCCTTCAATTTATATTTGAAGGGTAGTTGAAATTTTTAAGCAAAAATCTTTCACAAAAGGCCACATGTTAAGGTTTCTTCAAACAATTGAGCACAAATTTAGGGAAATTTATATCCTCACAATATTTCTGTGTTCTGCGAAGTATCAAAGAAGGTGTCACAGGTTATATTAGTGTTATGATGTGGCCAAAGGTTAAGGTTAAAATTATGACAAACACCAAGAATCTTGAGTGCCTGTCAGGTACTTGAAAGTTATTAAAAGGAGCAACCTACAGCTATTAAGAAAAGGAACAAGTGATTAGACAAGAGCCTTTATTAATTTTAAGTACAAGTTTTCACACACAGTTCACACACCTGCACACTCATAGACATGCAGAAAACACATGTTTACCCACACACCACATGTACACACACATCCTTACAAAAGCCTACATTGTGAGAGTTTTACTGAAAAATCTCTTAAAAAGACACTTTTTTAGACATTTTTTCAGAACCAGACACTTTTAAAACGTATATAAGGAAGAATTTCAAATCCTATATAGTTTTGAGATTTTTCTCTTAAAACGACACACTTTTAGAATTTTTTTACATTTTTTCAGTTTTTTTCATTTTTTTTCTAGTTTTTTCTCACTTTCTTAGCCAAGAGGATTGCGCCGCAGGCCTATATATAGTTACTAAACATAGAACAAAATCCTCTTTTTACTCTTTTACGGAATAAACCTCAATACTAGATACATTTTATTCCGTTATAGCCAATTAGTAAATAGTACTCTAGTAAAATACTCCCACAATGAAGAAAAATACACCCACAATGAAAAATACTCCACAATGTCTCTTTATACTTAAAAATTACTCCCACAAGTATCTCTGGTAAGTACACACATAACCACCATAAATGCACACACATAAATGCACAAAATTTTGTACCCTCTATTACTTCCGAGCAATTGAGAACCACATCCTTGATCAAAAAGGCAAATAAGAAACCAAATTTTGTTTTGTTACCCACACATGCATACCACCACACACATGTGCCACACACACACATGTATGAAATCGTTTCGTCCTACCAAGTGACATGCCTGGCAACCCTCCCAACCTGTGCAGTCCCTAGTTGGAATGAAGCCATATTTTGTATTTCCATCCATAGAGTATCATGGCAAATGTTTTTAAACAGAGGACTTACTGGGTTGTCATAAATCACCGATTGGTCGGTTTAACAAACACAAGGGGTCCCATTATCGTAATGCAAAATCACACACCCACATGCATGCACAAACAAACACATCAAGTCTGCAGAAACAAACACACACACACACAAATTAGCTAGTGAGTGATGAAGCTTGGATGAAAGCTTGTGCAAACAGAGTGATCAACCTAATTTACATGTGATGTTCATTGTCCTGGAACAAATGTGTCGAATGTTAAGGTACATGACAAGGGCTGGATTAAAAGTTTCTCATACATAGGCCATGTTCCTAAGAGGGTTTTAGCAACTGCCTGGTCAACAGAGCTTCTATAGAGATACCTCAAAAGCCACAAAATTCATGTACAAGCACATGTGCAACAAAGGCAGCAGGTGCGAAAACCCGATCTGAAGTAAAAAATGTGAAACAGTTCAAAAAATCTTTTAATTGCTGACCAAAATCACCTGTTCATTAATTTCTAATAGCTTAAAGAATCATGCAATACGGGGTAAAATTCTGACATCCTAATCCCCTATCAAATTTACTTCCAAGACTAAACAATGGTTTTACAGAAGTAATAACTTCTTTCAAATTGACCACTGAGAGTAACACAGAAAAATGTCAGGATATATCATCCAAATTCACCTCCAAAAACAGTAATTTAATCCAATCATAAAAAGCTTGATTTTAAGGTTAATACCACAAGTCATTGAGATACACACATTTAGCAAACATGGCTAAAATCCCTCTCAAGAATGCAGAATTGTTTCCCACCCTCTAGCATCAGATGACCATGTTAATCATCTTACCAGCCAGATAATCCACATTCATGGTATCGCCATAGTACCTAGTCTGTGAGGATCGGATAGTGTGTAGTATTGAGGTGGTTAGGTGCATGAAGGTAAATCAAAAGAAGAAATTAAATAAATTGGCTTATGATTCTTTAATAAAATAACTTATCATAAATTTAAAATATGTCTTTTCATAGCTGTGCTACGACTGTTCCAGCTCAAAGATGAGTTCATTTTTACATATAGACAACCAAACATGGTTGTGGGTAAACACATAACCACAATTTTGCAAACCTAAAATTCTTGTGTGTCTCTGAGACCTTGAAAAAGGGCATTTGCGCCCCCAAATTTTATGCTTCGCTCCAATTCTGATCAATTGAAGGGTCAATGTCATGAAGAACACATATGAGCATGTGTATGCTTTATTACACTTCGCATTTTCACATATTATCATCTCCTTTAGCTACCACAACACACAAAAACAGACTAAATATTCATAAGATTCCTACCTTCGCGGTAGCTGACATCGTTGTATTGCCCGTAATTCCCTATCCATACTTTCTGGAGAACACATCGAAACATTTTTTTTTTTTTTTTTCCCACCCACCACCCCCCGCTGAGGGGACCTCCCCCCGCGCGATCCCCCCCCCCCCCCCTCCCCCTACCCCCCCCCCCCCACCAGGGAGGTAGCCGCCGGCGCACGCACCCCCGTGTGGTCTGCCCGCCGCCTACCCGCCCCGCGTAGCACGGAGATGAGAGAGGCCGTGGGGGGGGCATGGGAGTGAGCCCCCCCCAACCCAAGGAGGTGAGAAAAGATCGATTTCTCCGCCCGCCCCCCCCCTCCCTCCCCGCCCCGAAAACAGTAGGGGCCCCCCCCCCCACCCCGCCGACCCCCCCCCCCCCACCTCACCTGCCCCCCCCCTCGTTCATCTTCGCCCAAATTTCGTTTACTCTCTTACCGGTGCCAACACCATGCCAGCAGGGGGCGGCAATTCACCTGGAACAAAGCACTTCTCATACGCTGACGACCCAAAATCCCACCGACTGGGTTTGCTGGTGGTTTCTCTATTAACTGTCGCCTCACTATCATCACCATCAGTACTTGGAGCGTAGGTCACTGCATAGGGTCCTTGCCTTGCCCGTGTTTATGGCTCTCTTGGCCGCCTTTTCCTTTCAACATTTTCCCCTCCACTCTCGACCGACTTGTTCTTGGGCATAGGCATACTCCATCGTATTTTGTCGGTGAAGTGTCTTAGGTCCTCTAACATCAATATCACTTGTAGGTCCTTTTGAGTCATTCCTCTGGCAGCTACACAGCTGCTTTCCTGCGCCTTGACTGGGCATAGAATTTGGAAGGGTCTTGTGAATTATCTTCATCAGAGAAACGTCTGAGTTTGTCCTCCTTGACCATGTGTTACATGTACAGGGAGTCTATTATGCCCATCAGTTTTTATACTCTCTCTTCTTTTTCCACACTTTTCTTTTTCTTTGAGGCTTCCATCAAAGAAATAGTCTTCATATTCATTACTGTGAGATCTCCTTTCTTGTGAGGCTTAGCCATGCTGGGGGCGGTTTGGGAGCCACGGATCCGGTGGAGCCTGGGTGGGAAAATCAGGCGTTTATCTCTTGATTTTCCCTAACATCTCCCGGTTTCTTCCAAGTCTGCTCGTTCTTCATTTATGTGATCAATTTTGTTCGTATCTACAGGGGTATTTGGTGAATTACTGGTAATTGTTTTTTTGGGGTGCTTACACTCGTATTGTCTGCTTTTCATTCAAACCCATGCTCGTGACCGCTGGCCTACCATCTTTGGCAACTGGGTGAACCTGCGAAGGTGACAACCCCTCACTGCAGGACCACTTTTCTCCGTGTATCGTGTTCCTAGATGTGGACTTGATTTGCATGACTTTGCCTTTGTCCTGAATTTGCCAGAACATTCTCATTGGGCTTTTACCTTTTTGCATTTATGATTGCTTGTGGCAGACTGCTACGATCATTCTAGCATCTGCACCTATGGGCCACATTTTTGCGTGGTTTGGCCACTGGCCTTTCGGCATGATTGCCAAACTTAGGTTTCAATTGGCGAGATGGTTGACTTCCCCCCAGGGCTAGATCCACTTGAAGGTTTAATACTTATTTGTGGTTTCACAGCTGGCACAGGCGTGGTGAGGGGGGCTTCTACAGTTGGCGATGTGATGCCCCCTCCTTTGACGACCCAACTATTTTCCATTTTGAAAATTACCATGTTATTCTTTTAAACTTCTCGGTGTGTGCTGCGTTGCACTCAAACCCGGATTTTTTGCGTGCGATCCTCCATACCTACCCTCTTCTCTATCTCATCTGAGATTTTGCATAATCATGGGTGGTCAGGTTGCGGCTGTCATTGCTGTGTCGATACTTTCCAGAAGGGATTGAAGGAACCTTACGTTTATCACCAGCTATTTGACCTAACACAAGGAACTAAAAACCAATTGTTTTGAGAAGCATCATCAACATCTCTCCCTTACCATTAGTAACCCTGGTTTCAAAACAAATCTGAAAATTTTTGAGATATCACACATATTATAACGGTTGCTTAAAATCCCTCTATTAAGGGTGTAAGTGTATTAATCAAACACATTAAGAATATTTATTGAACCGAAGTGGGGGGGTCACTACCATGAGTATCTTCTTCTCAAAATATAAGTTGCACATGCAATGAAAATGACTAGAAATAAAAAAAGCACAAGAGACAGGCAACCCAGTTTTTGCTAAATATAATACTTTTACCAGCAGCATTAATGGGCATTTTAAGAAACACCAACCTCAGCTGATAAGTGAGAATGATTTGAAGCTGCACAAACTACACAAACTACAACCAAGCAACACCCAAACTAAACTAATTTTTGCACATCGGTTGATGGAGATCTTATAACCAAAAAAGTTAATCAGTATACCAGATTTGTCCCCTGATCATCTGCAATTACCCAAGGGTAACACTGTGACAATCCATGTATAGTCATTTTTTGTTTGAAAGAATCCTGATCCACTAAAGTCATTACAAAACTAAACTTCAGAAAGATCTGCATTTAAACCTCAGGAAGAAGTGTCGAATCTCATGATAAGTTGGGAAGATGGGGATCATTTATTAAACAACAGCTACATTCAAAAGTACATCACACATTGAGATTAGAAAGCAATGTCCGTGTTTTGCTGTTTAAACACGTTTTTTAGAAGGACATCATTTTGTTAAGGGCCTACAAAGCAAAGGCAATTTAGACTGCAAAGCAAAGCAGCCCAACGAGGGTTTGCTCTGATGACATATTGACATGGGACAACAATGTGCTCAAAAGGTACTTGTAGTTGGAGACATGTAAGAATTTTATGTTGATGTTACGCGGGATATAACATTCAGGTAATTTTCTTCTCTTTAGGTCTGATGTGGCAGTAAAGTAAAGGTGTACCTGTTATTTTGGTTTATCCGTTATGCTAAATTCTGCTAAAGGTATGCAAGACCCAATCAAGCACCATCATTCCCATATCCCCCAGAGATTTGGTATCAGGAGAGGAGTTCATATGTTATCATTACCCCTGTGAAATATAAGGCCCAGGGAAAGGTGTTCTTTTAAATTATATACAAAAACATCCCCCAAATGTGGTTGATCACATAAGGCTCACATACACACTATTCTATGGGCCAATGTGGGATCATTTTGCTTAAATTCAACCATCCCAAAAAAGGGACGACGACGACGACGAAAACTCAAACATTGTAATCATGTTTTTTGGTGATCTGCTTCAATATATGGGAGAAGATGCCCAAAATTGGCACCATGATTGGGTCATCAACCTTTCTCCATGGTCCCAACTATGGCTACAGCCAATATCCTTGTTATTTCTCAATAATTAATTTTTTCAGGTGGCATAAGAGCATTACAGTAACATAGGCAAAAGGAAGTACACCACCAGTGATTCAATATAATGGAATACATCCTTGTGACACAGCAGCAGGGCCATATGAGAAACATTCTTACCTGGCTGTGCATTAACATAGTTGGTGAAATTTCCTTCTTTTGCTGACATGGTGAACCCTAAAAGTAACTACATAAAAATAATAAGGACAGGTGAATGTTAAGGGGTAGGGTCAAATATGCAATTATTATCCAGTTTATAGTTAGTTGGCAGGTCATCCAGCCTATTATTCCCACAGTTGAAAATGTTTGGCCAGGGTTTATTTAGCATGAGCTTGCACAAATACAATATGCAACGAAACCTTGGGTAAAGGAGAATTCAGGAAGTGAGTCAGAGCGGGTCACCAATAAATGGATTTTTCTGCCGAAAGAAGTAGGAAGAATTGGTAGAGAAACTCAGTTCGCACACAGTAGTCCTTAGTGTTTCAATGACGTTAATGCATGAATTTGCCATAAGTAAAAGATAATCTTCCAGTTCAGGATCTAGTGATAAATAAATCCCTTCTCAAATTGAATCTCCAAGCAACTGAAGTTCAAAATCACTCGTGGACATTATTATGCCGCCATCCTTCCAAGCAGATTGCGAGCCTTAAATTTCAAAACAAGCCCGTTCTCGAACTGGGACAGTTTTGTTTACTTACTGCTGCAAGATCACCAAGAGGTGGCGATTTACCATAATTATCGCCATACAATCAGGGGTAGGGCCAGGAGCAATCTCAGATTTAGTATTAGAGGTTAAAATAGCCGCAAATTAAAATTACGGGTTAATTATATTAATTTCAAGGAATTAACTATCACGGACACTGCTATTGTGCATCTTGTGATGCACTAAATAAAAGATGCAGAGTTAAGGGCTTCTCAACTCATACGTTGAGGTAATACTGAGAAGGGCCAAATTGGTTGGATGCATTTTCAAACTCCATGCCCCCAAAATCAAGGATAGTTTTTAGTACAGTTGCTGTTCAGAACTGTTCAGAGATGGGCAATGCATGCGCCATAATATCTGCACTATGGCTAGTCTTATTAGCGATTCACCTAAGGGGAGCTTGACCCCTATTCAAAAACCAATTGACTGTTCAGAGGTGGGATGCAGTGTGCGCCATACGTATCTGCACTATGGCTATAGTCTTATTAGGATTACCTAAGGGCGAGGCTGACCAATTCAACAACCCAAGTGGACATTCACTGACTTCAGACGTATGTTGGCGCCATGTAAATAACGCCTCGAACAATTCCGAAGCCACAGTAGTGATTCTGATTGCACAAAAGGTTATTCTACACCAAAATAAAGCATGTTTACAACACGCCTTGTTTCCATAGCTACACTACCTTACAGCTACTGGCGGCATCCTTGGTTTGTCGACCTACGTTAGAAAAAAATAGCGACACGGTTATTAAGGGTCAAAATTGACTTACCAATATCAATGGACTTCCTGGTATTTTTTTAATAGTGGCTTGCTATACCCTTAATTTAATATTAAAGGTGTCAAATCTACAAAGGTCAGTGAAGTGCCTTTCTATTGTCTATTTATCTTCCTCGAGTCGTAAAAAAAAACGTCAAACGTCTAGCCGACATTTTGCGTATTGCATTTTCACACCGGTTTTATATGTGCAAGTGTGTGTATGCCAGTGTTGAATCAATGCTAGCGAGTTAATTACTGCACCCATTGCATAAAACACTGTTGTCCCTGATTCGAGGAAAGTAAAAAGCACTTTCGTAGCACATGTAGATACTTACTTCACATGGGATTAAACAAAAGCATTACCCAACAAACTATCCAATTATTACATTTCATAGTTCAATAGTGTGGTTCCAAGCAAAGTGTTGTTTTCTGATGGTATACCTCCCTCCCCCAATTTTTTTTTAATAGTTTAAATTCTGTACTAGTCACTTCATTGAACTTAGCTGATTTGGAAGATTATGCCCATCAGGCACTCTACATCAATCACCTTACAATTAACCAATCAGAGACAAAGCAGCTGGCAGTAGTAGTTTGGGTCATTAGACGACCTCTGATTAATTCATTAAAAACAAAGAGACTAAAAACATACTTTAAGAAATCTTTCAAATGATTATCTCAGTTTTTTTTTTATCTGAATGGTTATTTTTTAAAAAAAACATGTCAAATCAAAAACAAGATGGTTCTCGAACCACGTCTTGCCCCTCATCCTGAGAAGAAAATGTTTAATATTTGCACAGGTTACACTTCATAATGTGAGGATGACAAAAATGCCCCTTTAATCCACCCACATAACCTTTTACCCCAATTTGTGTACACCTCATGTGGGGCTGAATCAGTGCTGATATATGACAAGTTGATGATCGTAGCATTAGATGTGCAAAAAAAAAAATTGATAAATTTTCAAGAATTGCCACTTTAATAGGCCCACGTGACCGGGCCAGTGGTCTTCTGATCAAGTTGGGATGCATTGGCCCAAGAGTTGGGTAGGAGCAACAAAACTTTAACCAAAATTAGCCGGACATACAGACACATACGGACATACATACACATACATAACTACATACAATACATACATACGTACACATTTTTACGGGGGAAATTGTGAATCTTACTCTTGCCCTGAGTAGCTCAAGGAAGATACAAGCATCAAGACAAAAATATGAATGCTTCCAACAAATGGCCGATTACCTGAGGTTTAAGATGCCTTTTCATACACGTTGAATAACTTCAAATTTGTCTTCTCGTGCTTGTTACATGGCCGCCAAAGCTCTGTGAATAGTTCATTATTGATCTAAAGAAAAAAAATAAAACAAAAGTAAAAACATGGCCATTTTAAGTTAGGACTAATTTCACAGGTTAGGATCCATAATTTCTGACCTTTTTGGGGGCGGCAAAGGTTCACTTTGCAAGATAATCCTCCATCCTCAAACAACCTTAGTACTCTCTTCTTACACCTACTTCTCAAGTTTCTTTAGACATCCCTACGCAAACTTCCACCTCAACTCAAAAGCCCGTCTTAAAACAGCTTGTATCTTTCCTCGCAGTGTCCCTACCCAAAGCACACTATTCGCCTTCGCCAACTTCCTATCCACAAACTTCATACCACCACATATCGCTCTATCATTGCTCTCTGTCCGCAGAATCCACATCTCATTTTCACTTAGGTATCAGTCGCACTCCCATACAGCCTCATTGACCCCACACAACTCTTATACACAACCTTCACCTTCACATGATAATTCTTTCCCTTGCAGCAAACTCCCAACATTCCCTAAACTGACCCACCATACCTCACTACTAGTGTCACCGCCACCTCGCATCTACCACCCCCTAACCGGCCCCTAGGTACGGGAAAACTCCTCCCCGATTCCACTCACACAACTTTCCTCTGTTCCACCATCCCTCCAGCCCTTCTTGCATCTGCCATACATAAAATATCTTGACAAACTTGGGTATCTCTTAATCTTGTGGATCTCCCATGATCCATTTTCCCCCCTCAACTGAATTTCTTGTATCTTTGGTATGCTGGATATGCTGTCTGCTCTGAAGTATAAAGTGACAAATGTGCATGGTTACTCAGTACCATGCAAATGTATGGTTACACCAATGCTTTAGAGTACCTACACATAGATGATTCATACCAGAATGGGAAATTTAGTGTGTAAATGTTATGTCAAAAATGTAAATGAATATCTGCCAGTCACAAGCAAAACTGACTGTAAAACTCTGTGAGAGAAAGAAATGCAAAAGTAACAATGTATTTTACCTATCAGGACAGTACATGCAATCAACCAATAAAAAGAGGCATTTGTTGAGCAAAATCAAAATTAGTTTTCAGTTTTCAGTTAAATATGCCCATTAGCTTGGCTGTCAGTTTGCAGAAAAAGCCAGCTCACCATTGGACTTACAGTTCCATAGATAATGAATTTTAGCGTAGTTCAAAAAACAATGAAATACAAAGGATGGACATTCTTAAAATCTCATTAGCAGCAAACGACTAATTTTATTTGATAACACCACATACCACCTTTTGTCATTATAACAAACCAAAATAATAATAAACTTCTCTTGTTTGGCCATGGCAGGCCTGTGTCTTATCATCTCCCTCACAAGTTAAAATAAATTAAAATCAGCAGTTATTGCCGTGAATGAAAAGAGTGAAATTGTACACAATTAACACCAAGACGGCCGATTCATGATCTGATGGTTGTGGGTTCGAGCCCCACTGCGGCAAATGTGTTGTGCACTTGGGCAAGGCACTTAAAGGAGCGCACTCATTACTTCGTCAAACCAACAGATATTTAGGTAGACTGTTCATGGGATTGTCGCTTGGCCAGCTGCCGGCCTAGGGGAAGCCAAAATGATTGGGACGATCCTGATGGCGGCATAATAATAGGTAACCAGCGCTGTGATCTTGATAAAATGGTGCTAGATAAAAGCGGGTGTATTTTTATTATTATTATGACAAAACCAACAGTGGAACTTGCCCCCTCTGGCTCAAAAAAAGAGGGGACAAAATGGAACAAAATTTACATTTTCATCTCTTTTCTTTTTTTTGAGGAATCTTGACCACTTTTGGCCTAAATTGGGCCAAAATACAGAAAGGGGCATTTTCACACACATTGGAGAGGGAGCAAGAGGTTTTAGTTATTAACACATCAACACTATCGGGTCATTTTAGGGCATGCAATACATTGATTTCAATTCACTTTATTTTATGTACAAGTAGTGAAGAAAGCCCAGCTTTAAAAGTAGGAGGAAACCGAAGTACCCGGAGGAAAACCTGTGAGGCTGAGTATGACTGGAACCAAAACGCACATGGAATCGCCGGCCCAACCAAGGGGCGAACCTGGGACCACTGGTGCGAAGCGGGAAGGACCCCTGCGTAACCCGGACCCCATTTCACACACATTTGGTCCCGTTAGAAGACAAAAATTGGTCCAATAGAAGACACATTTGGCCCGTTTCTAGAAGACACCAACATTTGGTCCGTTTAGAGACACACATTTGGTCCCGTTTAGAAGACACACATTTGGTCCAGTTTAGAAGACAACATTTGGTCCCGTTTAGAAGACACACATTTGGTCCAGTTTAGAAGACACACATTTGGTCCAGTTTAGAAGACACACATTTGGTCCAGTTCAGAGACACACATTGGTCCCGTTAGAAGACACACATTTGGTCCCGTTAGAAAGAACACACATTTGGGTCCCGTAGATAGAACACAGTTGGTCCCGTTAGAAGACCACAATTTGGTCACGTTTAGAAGGACACACATTGGTCCCGGTTAGAGACACCATTGGTCCCGTTTAGACGACACCAATTTTTGTTCGGTCCGTTTAGAACTTGTTGGAGGAAATTTCTTGAGATTGTTTGCCACTCTGGCGGGATACTTGGGATTTTGCCCCCTCGAGATCGATTGCCTTGGTACGCCACTGCAAAATTAATGTGGGGGAGGCTTTTTCTAATTTCAAAAGGAAGATCTGTTCACATTAAAATCAGCTTCAACAAAAGTAATTAATGAATGAAAATATGAAGCAGTCAAATCATTTTGCTTTAAGTGGTTTTGCATTCATATTTTCCTAGGTCCACTTGTACCTTAAAAATATAACAAAACAGCAAATTGTCTACTTATAAACAAAATGAAAATATATTTTTGTGCAAAATATTTTCGAGTCACTGACCCTTAAAACATCCCTTTATCTTACTTCATGTCCTATGATTTCTTGACTTACTTCCTGTTTGAGTTGATTGAAGACAAATCATGAGCAAATAGTACCTGTTCTCCAACAACCAGCATGTCAACCACTAAATCAAACGTCTTAATTTTAAACAAGTATCAAAATGAGCAATAGCAGAAAATAGACACATTTTACATCATATCTGATGTATTTTATTCATTGTCATACATGGAGGGGCTTTACATGCCATGTAAACAGGGGCTTGGAGTCTTTGCCTTCTCTGTGGATACAGGGGCTAGCCAGCTCCAAACTCAAACTTGCTGAAATCCAGCTGCCACCCTTCGCACAAGCGCATGTTGGTTTTGGGCCCCAGCAATCATAGTTTTTTTTGCTATCTCTAATAAAAAAAGAGACCTTGCCAATTGCTCCTTTAATCCCAGAAAAATATGACATTATTTTTTTAAAAATAAACAAATACAAGTCCTATTATGAGTCATATCTGGAGAGGTAACTGGAAAATTTTGAGTAAAGTCCGTTTTTGTTTAGCATATGCTGAAACATATACAGGGCTGTCCCCAAAAAAAGTTAACACTCGGAACAATGACAAGTTTGATAAAAAGAAAATTATGCATGGGTCTTGTTTTGCATCTCTAGTAAGCCAATAAAATAAGCTTTAATATGCCTTTATTTCATTCCAAAACTATACGTAAAACCAAAGATAAGGCTTCATCAATTATGAGAGGGTAAAATCAACTTGGTCCCGATTTCTGGCCTTAGTACACACTTGAATGCATGATGCAACAGGAATACACTTGGCTCATGGAGCGCATCTTTTTTCCATCTTAAAAAGAAAACAAATAGATTTTGCAGTATTTTTTTCGCATTTAATAAAGACCTCGGATTCCCTTGGCCACCCGTGTTTTAAAACCCAAATGTTCATTTTTTGTAATCTACCACAACTGCTCCTCTAAACGCGAATGTTGGCTTGAGGTTCTTGCTTTTCTGGTTCGTTGATCTGTATGGCCTGCCAACTGATGTCTTATTTCCAATTCTGCCTGCTTTATATTAGCCTGTAGGCTGTTCTCACAGTTTCTCTATCTTTTTGTTACTAACTTTCGGTTTTTGTTGTTTATTCTGCGTATAGAATCATAGATTTTCATAAAATTTTAAAAAAAGAAAAAACCTAAAAAATTTGTTTGGTTTAAATTTGGTTTGGGTAATTTTGAGCCGATTTGACAGGGCTACCTTGCTAATAAAGTGACATTGAAGTGATTAATTTTGAAGAATATAATATTGCTGATCATAAAGACAATACTCCACACTTTATGACAATTAATGAAGTCAAAAATGGATGCCATATCTTCCATGGGTTCGGTTACCAATTTCCAAAACAACAATCAATACCCCCATATGAGTATGTTACAAAATCATGTTAACACATCTTTACAAATGTAAACCACTAAAATCGGACCCAAATCCGAATTTGTACTCTCCTTTTGACGAGGCATTATCATTTGTTCTACATATCGCAGTGAAATGAATAAACGGACAACACGTGGATCACTAACCAAGTCTTCCGCCATCATGTTGGTTCGTGTATTGGGTTGTAGTTGGGATGGGGGTGCGAGTAGTATTTGGGGTGGTTTGAAACGGATGAAGCAGTTCTTGTCTGCAAGTTTGGTGATTATAGCTCTTTTTTTAGAAAGAGTGTTTAAAAGAATTTGTTTTTCAAAATAGGCTTGAAGTTTAAATAAGGTAATTAGAGGTCAATAGAATTATAAAACCCCCTGGTCTTGGGCCAGTCGTTCTTATGGCAAAGTGTGATGATTCTAAGAACTCTGTGCAGAGCAATTGTAAAGGTCACATTAGGGGTCAGAAGATGTTAATCTGTGATTACCCTACAAAAGTCTGAACAGGGTTGTTTAAGGTAGGTTGTCAAGCATTTTATTTGTAGAAAGTGTGTCTAGATTGACAAAAAGGGGGCGGTCAAGGTCATGCAGAGTTAATTAGAAGTCAATTGACTTATAGTGCACGGGCTTGGCCAGTGGTTCTTGTTGAGTAACTTTGGTTAGCTAAACCAATTTATTTGGAAAAAAAACAAAATGTATCAATTCAAAAAATGGGTCAAAGGTCAGGTAGGGTCATGAGGTCAATCTGTGTATACCCATGAATCCGTCCAACTTCTTTTTAGGTTTGGTGATCCAACAGCATCAACTGAGAAAGATACATATAGGGTTTATGCTTGGAAAGTTATGTGATTTTAATCAATGGGATCAAAGGTCATTTGAAGGTCAAAAGAGACATGGGTCACAGAAGTCAAATGTCAAGTGGGTCACTAAATTGTCAATTCTGTGGCATACCAGGATGGAGTTGGACCGTTCTTTTTCTGTTATTTGCAGCATTTTTATTTGCAGTGTTTATATTTTTACAAAATACATTGCAGTCTTGGGGACTGCTAGTGTCGTCTGCCGTAATGATTTGTTAATGGGGCCCAAAAGGTCAAATGAGGTCAACACGGTCACCGCGCGGGTCATTAAGGTCACCGAGGTCACCATGGTAACCCGAGGTCACCCAGGTAACACGTAGTGTTCACCCAGGTCACACGAGGACACCAGGTCAAACGAGGTCCCCAGGTCACACGAGGTCACCCAGGTCACACGAGGTCAACCAGGTCACATGAGGTCACCCAGGTCAACCAGTCACACGAGGTCACCCGTCACATTGAGGTCACCAAGGTCAACTGAGGTCACCAGGTCACGTGAGGTCATCCAGGTCATGTGAGGTCACCCAGGTCACGTGAGGTTCACCCAGGTCACCATGAGGTCACCAGGTCAATGATGTCACCCAGGTCACATAGGATGCATGAGGTCATCCCACACACCACCACCCAATTCCCATATACACCCGTCCCCCGCCACAATACACCTGAATTTACACCAGGAGACACACGGACCCCGAAGACACCCCGGGCCTCGCGAGACCCCCGGCCCCCCGGGGGAGGGCGATACAGACACAGCCCGATCGCCCGGGCGAGGGCACCGCCGCCAAAGCAAGACTCAGACTCCGACCCAAGAAAGCCCACGGCCCCAAGAAGAAACGGGACGGGGCCCGCAGCGAACAACACCCACACCCAAAGCCTACAACAACAGCCCCACCCCCGCCCCATAATACTAAAAACAACGACGAGACACAAGAGCAAAGAAGAACACGCGGGCCCCGATTACACCGCCGACCCCTCACCAACACCCGGATCCACGCAGCCCTCAAACAACCCCAATCCCACCCAACACCATCCCAACCCCTCCCCCAACACAACACCCTCCCCAACACCACACGCCCCAACACCATACCCCTCCCCAACACCCCAACCCAGTCCCCAGTTTGACCACAAGAATACAATCACAGATACACAGACACGACCAGAAAAATCCCTATGGCCTTCTGCCAATTCTTGCCGACTGACACAAAAATGGGGAAGGTCATGGAGAACGAGGTCCATCTAGATGGACTACATGGCCTTGGTGAATGAACGATTATTCAATCATATGCCTCTATTCGGCCAAGCATCCTTATTGTGCATGACCCGTGGACCCCTTCGTGTGAGAGATGGTCGATGGTATTTTATGGAAATGTTTTTCAAAATCGTCCTGGGTTTGCTGGGGTTTACCGTTTGCTCATTTTTTACTTCTAAAATTTAACAATGTTTACGTAGGAATCATTGGGAAATACACCAAAGCATGGTAACAGTCCCTCACTCTAAAAGGTAAATATTACAGATTTCTAGGTCGTTTTGAAAACGTTTTTGTGCAAAATTTTCCCCTTTTAAAATTCTTCCGAAAGTGCATCTTTGTCATTTTCACTTTCAAATGAAACCCTCAGAGAACAAGATAAGATATTATATTTACTGTAAAATGATGCAATCTTGACAGCAGTGTGATTTGAAGGACGAAAAAAACGGCGAATTTCACCACCATTCATGTTTACACGCCGTACAGAGTGCGGTCTACGGGGTGTGTGCCAACTCAGCCGTGTGCGTGACTGATGCTGATTGGGCCGAGTCATCGGGCAGGCCTTGCATATCATAGTACCGCTACACATGGCAATGAACCGGTGCAGTGCACACACTACAAAATGCTATATTCTGAAGATTAATATGCAGCAAAATCCGATATCCATACCTGACAAATCCGTAATTACAAAGTCAACACAAAACAAGAGGTAGGCCTACCTAAACAATAATGGGTCCACGAACTCCTTAAATCTTTGACAGTATAATCCGATTAATGTAATCGCTTATTCTGTTGAATTCCAAATTCAACAGTATCTTGCGGTATGACAGAATGTCCGCGAATCAATCAGAAAGATAGTAAATACATAGCCGATCCCCGTAAACAATTTTTCACATCGTTCATCACACTCAGTTTGGAGCTTCAGCTGTTACGAATGCCAAAGCAAGACAAAGCAAAGAACAAAAACCGGCCACATGATGGCAATGGCACACAGAACCAGCTCGCTATGTCCGATAGTTATGAGATGGCATAGCATTGTGGAGATGCAGGGATGGCAGAAAACAAACAAGTTTGGTGCAATCACCCATGGCGGTGCCCTGTGGTGTCACCAATTTACTAAGTCAGTGTGCCAGGAAATCGAAACCAAAGTTCAACAGTGATTGGCTCCGGGCAAGGGCATTCTCCGGGTAACTAAAACAGCCCAATTTATACTCCGAAACTTGAGAGCTCGCCCGTACATCGCAATTAGCCGAATAAATAGGTTCAGTCTAAGTGGAACAACAGGGAATTTTGTGCAAACATGGAAAACAATTTGGACGGAACGACCTCAAGCGGACAGCCATATTAATATGTCTTCCATACCATATTTGAGGCGAAGACTAATACAAGTATTTAGTTAGCTTTAAGGCATATGAACCAAAGACCCATGCGAACTTTTCTTTGTATAAAATGCCTGTGTCCGTATAAGTGTTAACATTTTTTGGGACAGCCTGTATTGAATTGTTATTGTCAATGGAAGACGAACGAAAGTCACACAGACTGTGAAGACTAGTACCCAAACTTAGTTTAAATTCCAATATGCGAATGAAAGTTCATACGTGACTGGTAGATCAAACATGTTGATAGTGTTTAAAAGGCTTAAGCACAAGTTAACATACCTTGAATTTTCGACAGGTACAATGTCTTCATCAGAAGAAATCCTGTGATGTTGATGAGGATGATTAACGTTCTGACTTGATGACAATCAGTCCGAAAAGTCCAGTACATAGGGACGGTAATTCTGTGGCTGAATTGCGTGCTAGAGTAACTGGAGCCTCCAAAAGTAACATCTCCAAGAGGAACGGGAGGAACGCAACTTTCAGAGAACTTCGAAAGACAAAAACATCATATCTTGCGGCTGACAAAGGTCGTGGCATGTTGTCTGGACGCGGGATAATACGATCAAAAGGTCAGTGCTTTGCTTGAGGATACAAAACATGTGAAGCTTAAGAGAAAGACCCCAAAAAAGTCATATCATGATAAGCTCATCACAAACTACTCAAAGCTTTAGACTGAGGGAACTTTGGACTGAGGCAAAGTACACCAAAATTATTCCAACTTCTTGTGACGGTACCCTTCTTTTTATGGCTTGGCCTGAAGAGTATATAAGGGGGAGCCTCCCCCCCCTTGACTATTGTCTCAGATCAACCGGTTACTTATGATTGTGCGCCAGTATCTTGCAGAATTTTGGAGCGTGATCGGGTTAAAAGTGAAAAATCTATCCGTTCGAACACTGAATCCTTTGTTAATTGTGTTAAAGATCTCAATGTGACACCGATGAGTGTATATCCTATGATTGTCGGCACTTTTTACAAGTATACCCGTGGATAGTGCTTTGAAAGCTGCTAAGATCTCTTTGAAAAGGACAACAGATGGAAAAGACAATACCTGACCAAGTTGTTAGAACTTCTGGGTTGGTTTTGCTACGGACCACCTATTTTGTCTTCAGAGGACAATTTTATCAACATGTGGTGGTTTGTGCTATGGGCCGCCGCAGCAAGGTTAGTCAACGTTTAAAATCTGGCTCGAATACGTGACGATAGTTACGTCAATCCTTCCCAAAAATCTAGTGTCAACGATTCTTTGATCACATCAATTCGCAAATGCTCCTATCAAGTTACCAGTTAACAGGAAGAGGACGGCCATCTTGCTTTTCTTTAGACACTTGTATCTCGCGTAAGCCAGATGGTTCATTGGACATTTCCATAACAGAACAAACCTACCACCACACAGATCACAACATATTTACATTCGATTCTCATCACCCGGTTTTTGCCTCACAAACTTAACCGTGATTAGAACTCTTATCCATGAGCGGATATAGCGGGTGTGGTGAGAAGAACAGGAAAAAAGAAAGGAAGGTAGATCATATTCGCACGGCCCCTAGGACGTTGTGAATATCGCAAGTGGGTTTTGATCGTAGCCAAAGGGGACAAAGACCAACGCCCTAGCACCCGAGTAATAAACCAGGGGACTGCTACCAAGAACAAAAAAAAAAAATTTGCTCACTTCCTGTTTGTGGATGGTTTCTCAAAAACTTCAGCGTATTTACAGGCAACTTATGGTATTGCAACTTCATTCAAACCACACAGCACTAGGGAAACAACTTGGTCTCCAAAAGTGATCCCACCCGGCAGGAAAGAAATCTGGGGTGGTTACGCATCAATTGGCATGAACTGTCATGTTAATATATAGGACACACAGGCCGCCAGTAGTGATAGGAATGAAGAGGAACACAAAATCTTCGCCCCCAGCCGCAAATTATCTGCGGTCGCGGAACATTTTTCCACCACCGGACACTTCACTATTGATTGGACAATGTACCAAAGTTTTGGACAGGGAGGAATGACCGGAGTATCCTCGCCAGGTGCGGGAGACCATTAATCATCAAAAAGAAGAAAACCATATTGAACCGGGACCAAGGATTGGAATAACGTCCTATATAATGGACTTTTCTGACTGATGTCATCAAAGGTCAGAAAGGTCATTCTCTCACAACATACAGGATTTCTTCTGATTGCAGACATTGTGGTACATGTCGAAAAAATCAAGGTTATGGTAAATGTGCGGTAAGCCTGTTAACATCTCAACAATTCCAATAGTCTTTTTAGGGTCTTTAGAGTTTTGCAATATCTTGGACACATTTACTTGTGATATGGCTGCAAATATGGTTATTTATTTTTCTTAAGGCGGGTGCAAATTGACAACCTATCTTCCGGTTACGGTAAATAAGACCTATAAACTAACAAATCTTCCTATTTTGATTAATACGTAATGAACATTAAAGCCAATATCAGTGATTTTGCTAAATCAGAAAATCGAAAAAATCATCAAAAATCAGATTTTTGGGCATGTTCGTAATAAGTACAGCAGGGTTCTCCACAGGCGGCCCGCGGGCCAAGATACGGCCCGCTGAAACTTGGTGTTGGTCTCAAACAGTTTGAAATATACAGCCAACATAGCAAAAGAGGGTGCATGGCCACGAGCATTAATATTTTGAAGGGTATAACACAACCGCATGGCACGCGCGCCAAAATAGTTGAGAACACATGAATAAGTATCCTAAGATACCCTGCAAATGATAGGACCAGAAGCAACCTAATAAGGACAAAATGGACAATTTTAGTAATTTCTGTCCGTTCGCCACTTACTACAACCGCGCAATTGAATGGAGATTCTAACATCTTTTGAACACTGCTGTTCTTCCTTTTCTGTAAATTTGTCGTTGGAAAAATAACTTATGAGACTTCCACAGACTTATCCTTCAACTTTTAAGCTATTCCCTTCCTGAGCAAAATTCTATATTTTGACTCTTTCAGTATAAATCACTGATATTGGTCTGAGTAATAAACTGTCAAGTATAATGTGTATGCAATTCCCTATTTTGATCAGATAAATTGCTTAATTCCATGAGCAAATCTGCTTTTTTGATTTAGGGATAGTGGGTTTTGATTAGAGATTCAGTAGTGTGTACTACACTTCATTGAATTAAGAGATAATGTGTGTGTTGGTTGACACATCCCAGTGCCATACTTCCATAAACATACTTGTTTCAATCCTCTTTAGTTTTTCACTCGTGTGTATGCAATCATAATTATGTGCATGGGTGTACACCACACTTTATTAACTATCACGACTAACAATCTTTGTTGAAATAAGTGAATTTTGCAGTGTTTACAGGGTCTAATTCCTAAATCCAATTAACTAAGCTTTCCTGGACAAAACCCACGCATCTAAAAACAGTAAAATATTGCAGAAAATTACAGCCCATTAAGGTAGTGTTCAGGTATTTACTCCCAAAACAGAGTGGGCTTATTGATAGAAGATTTTTGTTGTCAAACAATCTTTGGCTTCAATGATCAACTGCACATGCTGTGTTCTATACTCCATTACCTACCTCCATGCAGTTACAGAGCGCAAGATTTGATAGTCACACGTAACTGCACGCGTTGGCTTAAAGCAACATTGTTTTTACAGCTCGCACAAAGACGGTATATCTTGATATGTGCGTAAAACTGCATCAGTTTCTGACATCACTGCACAGAGGTATAGAAAAGGGGACAAAAATAATATTACCATGTCTTTTCCTCCAGGGGTTTAAAGCATCTCTGAACTTAGCCGAAATCTTACCTGCAATGGACACCAAGTGGTACATCATCATTCGGTTGGTATTCTCTAATAAGTTTAATCATCTCATATGATATGTTGTAACAGAGTTAGGTACACATGGTCCGCCACGCTGTGTAGTGAAACTGGTTAACTACTCTCTCATCCTGATGATAAATTGATTAAATAATTGCAAAATAAATAATTAACAAGCTTAGCATTTTTGTATATCTACTGCATTTGAATATCTATGTATGTACCTTAGATAAGCTACTTACTGCCCACTCAAACATCTAGATTGCACTATGTAATTTTTTTTTTAAATGGCACCCAAAAATTCTGATTGTGATTTGGACTTCAGTTGTATTTTTCATTTTGACACAGTGAACTTGTTTGTCTAATATACAACCACACATTCATGTAAGTTTCTACAAAATAGTGTTGGAAGTACCAAACAAAATTGATTAAAAAAACAAAAGTGATTAACCCAAATTGAAGTACTGGATGCAAGTCCCTTCTCTATACATTAAGAAAAAACATAATTTGGAGGTTGAATTATGAGGACTAGGATGAAAATCTCAGAGTACAACTTTCTCCATGTTAATATTAATAATATAATAAGGTAATAATATAATAAGGTAATTGTTGTGCCAAGCCGAGCTTGCATGCAGAGTGCCCATCTCTTTCCTTGGCGTTTGGGCCAGACTCTCCAATGTAATTTTGCTATGGGGTCACCATTCCTCACTTCAGCCGCACTTACTACTGCTGGCATTCATTTACACACCTGGGTGGAAGCTGCAGGCAAAGGGGGATTAAGTATCTTAAACAATAACCGTTGGCAATGGGGTTCGACGCCCATGATTTGGCTATATGAAGTCTACCACATTACAAAAAAAAACCACCTCCCCCCCCTTAAATGACATGAAATGACAGCTCTATCACTAGCATAATACAAACGAACAGCACACTGAAGGCCAGTCTGCCAAGGTTGGGGAAACCCAGAGGGTGTTTTGAACCAATCCCATAATGCAATCCCATTGCTAATAGGCACTGCCTATACTGTACTGTACTAAAATAAACACATGTCAGTACTTAGGATCAAATGTTCAATAAGGTACGGACCACACACATCTCAGTATCATGATTAAAAAAGTCATGGTTTGTAAATATTAAGAACAGGATTTGGGTGAAATCACATGACCCTATTGAGGTGAATTTTCACAAAACTGGTGCATTGTGGGATGGACTCAATACACCCTCTGGGGAAAAGCCTTCAAAGCAATTAGGGTCAATCAAAGGCCAACTTTGTGATGCAATTATGAAGGAATCCATTTGTTGCAATAATTGATAAGAGTACTTTGTCAATCCAGTTATCAGAACTCACAAAGCTATATAAGGCAAAATAATCAAAACTGAAAGTTCAACAAGTCAAAAAACAGAAGTTAACAATCATTAGCAAGTGTTTTAACACGCAAAATGTGTTGACTAAAATAGGAACTGTATTTTTGTTACTTGTTCTTCCAAGAAATAAGCAACAGACATAACACACACACATCAGCACTTTATTTAAGGCAACAATATATCCAAATCTTCTAAAATAATCTTTTCTGGAAAAAAAAATACTCTCTTCAGGACTGAAATGAGCAAGTCCCTAAATTTACAATAGCAATATAAAAAGGGTCATAAATTCATCAAAGATGGCTCATCTTTCTAGCCTTGCTAATTAAGGAATCAATAAATATTTATATCAGGCAAGAAATGGAGGAATTTACAAGGAAACACAATTTTTTTAAGAAAAAAGGGAATACAAAATGTTCTATGTTGTAAAGTGGACACAAAATTTTAAATAAAGACCCTTGAGAAACAAGAGGGGGATGAAAACATTTGGTCAAACAAGAAATAGTATTACACAAGACAAGCATCGCTGAGCTAGTGGTTGACAGGGGTAGGACATGCCAACCTAACAGCAACAGCGAATTCAAAATCTAAGGAGAAATTGTATAGCAAAATCTTGTATATTTATTGACCTCCATGGTAAGATAACAACAGTCATATAGCTCTGAATTTGACTATTAAACGTCTTTCAATTGTAGGCAAGTCTTTCAAACACCGTGGAACAATTCCAGCATTATTATTATTTGTTATTGCAGTATGTGGGGGGGGTGGAGGTCGGATTTATTTGGCATCCCTCGGTTCAGTTTCATGGTTCGCTCCTTTGGAGCCGGGTCACTGCAACTATTCTTGACCCCTGGGTTGTAAAATCTGTTCACGAGAACAGGGACTGGGTTAACACAAACTGGGGTACAAATCTGTTCACGAGAACAGGGACTGGGTTAACAAAACCGTGTGTGTGTGTTTGTGTGTGTGTGTTACTGATGCTGCCACACGCGCTGCCACCGCGCATAAGTATCTTCTTGGTGCTTATGCATTAGATATATGGGAAAACTCGGGCGTCGGACAGGTTAGACCCGAGCGCAGTGGGGCCCTCTTTCATGCTCCCTTTCGGTCTGAACACTCGGAATCGTCACGCTGTCACGGCGCTCCTCATTCTCCCATACATTCGATGCATAACTGTGTGTGTGTGTGTTTACCATGGCCACACGCGCTGCCACCGCGCATCAGTATCTTCTTGGTGCTTATGCATTAGATATATGGGAAAACACGGGCGTCGGACAGGTTAGACCCGAGCGCAGTGGGGCCCTCTTTCATGCTCCCTTTCGGTCTGAACACTCGGAATCGTCACGCTGTCACGGCGCTCCTCATTCTCCCATACATTCGAGCAATAAACGTGGTTGGTGGGATGTTACCGATGCTGCCACACGCGCTGCCACCGCGCATCAGTATCTTCTTGGTGCTTATGCATTAGATATATGGGAAAACACGGGCGTCGGACAGGTTAGACCCGAGCGCAGTGGGGCCCTCTTTCATGCTCCCTTTCGGTCTGAACACTCGGAATCGTCACGCTGTCACGGCGCTCCTCATTCTCCCATACACTCACTGCATATAAAAAACCGTGTGTTGTGTCCTGCATCCCTCGGAAAATTAGCACTCTATATCAATGCCCTGTAACCTGTATATAGATTCTAATGGTGTTAAGGCGCATGATAGGTCATTTTCTGTCATAACTGTGCGAAAATGGTTATCTGCAAAAGGCCACACCCATAAAACGAATCTTACACATTACCTTCATGAAAAAATGCGACAACTATGACCATCAGGTCTTGGAAAGAAAAATTTGAGCAAAATGTGGTGCGATATGAGCCAGTACGTCGGGATACGTTGTTGTTTGCATGACGCTTAGTCCTCGTGTGCGTTTGTAATACGTTCGTGCTCGGACCGTGTGGAGTCAATAATAGCATGGTAGGACCCCATATACATACGAAGGAGACTAAATTTGAATAATAACTTTCCTCAGCAGTCTAGGGATTTTTTTGAATGGCGCGAAAATTGATTTTCACATGCATTTTCTCGCAAATTTCTTCTACGAACCAAAAGTTCGCAGAACAAATTGCTTTAATGATGTCTTCTGCCGTATGGTAAAAATTGAATGAATTCCTCAGCGGTTTTGGAGGAATCAATCGAGCATATTAATGCCGATTTAGGGACTTTTTTCATAGAGCTCCAAAGGAGTCTGGCAACCTCCAAAATCCAACTCTAGTATCACCATTGTGGTACCTTCCCCCCTGGTTGAAACATTTGTTACAGACATTTATATATGCATTATTTTTGTGATTATATTCAAGAAAATTGCGTACTTGTTTCTTCAAACAAGAAAACGTGACAAATCTGTTGAAAATATGTTGTAAATAGACGACTAAAAATGTTCTAACTTTGATGGCGGTGCTTAGAGAAGAGAGTGAAATAGCAACATCTAAGACAAGTATAGAGCTGGTATTTCCATCTGCACTGTCATATAAATAATTTTGCACACATAGCCTAAATTGCATTTTGCATAATGTAGTTATTACATGTACTTTTTGTATTAAATCAACACTCTAAGATATCTTTTGGAATGAATTTTTTTCATTGTTGTCGGGTTTAAAAACACTGATATCACATGGGGTCCATTTTTGTAATCAGATTTAGTAATAACAACTAAGAAAGTGATTGACTACATCACTTTGTGTTGAAAAAGAGACTCTTGTCCATTTACAATTGGCATTAATTAGTGTATGAATGTTTTATTTAATAATCGCACTAGTGCAACGTTATTACAACAAGGAGCTATTATTGTTATTAAATAGAATGAGATATTTACCTTGCCAATGATACATTCTGCCATGCTGTGAATGTACTGACAGTCCATAATTGGCAATCATTATTGTAAAACAATCCCATCCCCAATTATAATCATTGGTAATAGTTTAGTTCACAGACGTAATCCCATACATAACTGTACTAGGCCCAGACGTTCAATTTTCTGTAGTACTGTTGTACAAAAAAATTTAACTGATGTGGTTACCACTACAAATGTGGTATCCTATGAGAATAAGCGAATCAAAATCTTTTGCTACCCACTTTCTAAGTGGTTTTTACAGTTGTCAGTTGTTTTACTAACGCTGCATAATTGCTATATATGTCAACATCATGTTCTGATATTTGCAACCTTGGTGCACACATGTTAATTATTGCAGTCCAGAATATGTAACGTTCATATGCACGCAATTTGGAGGCAACAATGTATTATACAACTTGTGTTCAGCAGTTGGTTTGGTATTTGATACAAGTCCAATTTATAGGCCTACATGTTCGGCGTTTTATTGACTTTGTAGAAATGTGTTACAATCAGAATTGTATCAGAACTACTAAGTACAGTGTTTCAATATTATATACATGCCCCCATCATGTAACACCAAAGATTTCCTTACAGCATAATCACAATGGAACAAAAAACTCCTGCTGTCCCTTGGAGGATGGCTGTCAGACCTCGTACGAGTATGAGAATCGACAACAATATAGTATCGCAACCTGGTATATTACTGTTATGTAGTTGCACCCATTGTAAGCAACATGTGTGGAGAAAGTTTCACTATAAGATGCATTCGTGCAAGTTAGTAGCTGACAAGTTTCACAATAATTTACGTTTCTGTTATAATCAATCACACTATAAATGAGATCTGTGTAATACCTATTTGTAGGGGTTGACCTATCTGCGTTATAGGGGATAGTTCGGGGAAGATATGCATGTAAACGATATCTACATCTATAAACCATTATATGATTTATTAGAAATAATGTTTGAATTAAGTAAGTAACACCTTCAAACATAGGATTTTAATACTTTTCGACGTTTTCGTTTTGTACTTGAAGAACTGCAGATTGAATGGAAATATGAGCCAATTACTGTACCACTGTCCACCACAACAGAACCCAAAAATCGACACCTTTCCTTGTTGGTAAGGTTCACGTACAAGTGATCCATATTCAGTATTATGGCTTTCTTTCACTGTGGTCAATGTACACAATTGCAATTGTGAAGTTAATGCATAAATAGAACATTAACTCATCACAACAGTTGCCAAACATATGGAATGCTAAAATGTCCACTCAGTGCTCCAAAATAACCTAAGGCACCTAAGGCAATTTGCCTTGAGGTTCCCCTACCCATTTGCCTTGGTGCCCTAAAAAATTTGCTATTCTTCAACATGTAATGCCTTGGTGCCCTTTTAAATTGATCAAAATTGCACTTGGCCCGCCCCTAATCTTATTTTGGAGCCTGTCCCCTTTCACTAAGAACATTAATTTCAAAATAGTCCAAAACTGTCAAACTAGTTTCCATTTGCATTAACGATGAGAGGTAATGTTACGCATTCTATAGTTAACAACATTTGGCGAGACCGTTTGTTACTTCTCACAATAGCTTCTCTGACACGATTTTGCAAGTCTTGACTTCTATTCACCAACCTCAAACGTAAACCAGCAGCGTTAAATTCTGTTTGCTCTTACTGTGAGGGTGCAAAATGGTTAAAATACTCAGTGTTTTTTCCTTTGGCAACTTAAAACTGTCAACAGCATGATTGTTTACCAACCACAGAAGCTCAATCTTGTATAGGCTTTATATAAGGTCTGGGGGTTATGGCTGTAGCTACTGAAACCTTGTGGGTAGTGTTTTTCAATTAATAAGTCCTATTTTTTCAAACCTTCAAACTAAGAAAACAAGTTTTCTTACAATTGGCGCACTTTCTATATCGTCGCTACCACAATTTTACTCATGCTATATTTTTGGTTTTAATGCGCGTACCAAATATTCCAAAGAACGTTTCATACTTTCAAATTTATAACTGCTGTAATATCAATTGATTTCTTTGTGCAAATGAATTTGTACATTTTAACATAATTTTCTTTATACACTAAATATCATGTTAACGTTTTCTTACGAAATATTTGTTCTTTAATATCCTAAAGCATATTCTTCCGCTAAGGAAGAACGGTTTAATACACAAAGTAGGCCGCATCTGCATGAACCACCTATCACCAGCTCAAATTCTTCATACTCGTAAGTAATTAATTCTTAACCCAAAATAATTGTAGCTTAATTTCTAAAGTAATAACCACCTTTTTCAAGTAATAATACTATAATACTTAACAAGCGTAACTTCCCCGTGCACTATTAATGGGCACTTATGCTCATTTTCAATACAAAAAATCTTGCCTTGTATATCGGCGGTCCGGCTAGGGTCAATTCGGGTCATCAGATTGCATTAATGCAAATAGCAATTACTAAACACATTTCGCCCCCAACATCATTATTATCATCCCTCACATTTCAACAGGTTTCTTCGTCAAAAACAACGACAATGTGCTTTTCAAAATATTTTAAAATAAGTGTCCATACATCCGCTTTCACATAACGAAAAACATATTCAAATTATAATATACTAACCGCAATTGCACACGTGATATTTTACTCCTCACTTCATTCAATTCAATACAAAATACAATCGTATATCAAAAGAATGACCACTGCATTTGGATACAACTACCTCGATACGCCTTACATATCAGTAAAACACGCCCTCTACAATCTACTATACACGCGTCGTGTACAGAAATAACGCAGTCGGAACTGACCTATTCTCTGAAATACATCAAAAACATCCATCAGGTAAACGTTTCAGTCGCGGTTCAGAAACCCGATTGCACTACCGCTACAGGCCAACTTGTATAATCTATCTAACGGCCTTCCCTATGTACAGAAGTCCTTAAAATGCAGCAGTGATGGCATACCATAAAAGAATCTCTTTCAACTAAATGGAACTATATACTTCACCGCAACCACTTTGTTAGACAAGCTAGGGCCCCATATAACGCACAGAACGTATCGCCATTCCAAAATTATAGCATCTTTCGATGCAAAAGTAAATCTATCTATCACTTTTCCACCATAAATACGAGGTCCCTAACACAGAGCTCATCATTATTTTCTTTTTTTTACAGAATCAATGTCACTCAAGGGATTCATCACAATACAGTCATGCGAGTAACCTAGAACATGGACTATAGTTTTGAAGAAGACCTTCTTTATAATCTGAACATCATGGCCTCAATCAAAACATTGAAGTCCTTAGCTCCCATACCAAGCCGCACCTTAGCACTTCCGATTTCATTTTCCAAATAACAAAATTATAGTGGTTTTTCCTTCCTCAGCAATGCGTAACCAAGGATTGCTCTCCAATTGATAATTTTAATTGGACAGTCTGAACCCACCATTGGGGTGTGCATTGTAGTTCGGGACAAGAATCCCCGTTTCACGTCAGTTGATGCCCTCTTACAGTGTTGCCAAACAATGTTAATTTCTGCATTGTAACCATGTAAACCTGAGTTTATCCTTTGGAATTTAAAGTAATGTGGTGGGTTGTCGCTTTGCCAAACTTTTACAGGTCCATTGTCCAGATTGTTTTCATTGCATATTATCCAAATTTGAACTTTTTTTGCCAAATGTATGTTGTCCCCAAAAGGTGGTATTTACTTTTTAAATTATAAGTACATGATCTTACAAGATGGCATTTTGGGGCCTTGCACTAGTGCCGACTTTGGAGATATTGTATTGGTATTGTACAGGGACCACACTCAATGGGAATTGACTGTGGCTGCTGCTGATTCCCGTAGATCCGATTATCCCGTTCATTCATCACACTCCGTTTGGTTCCGCGGTTGGGAATATTAACATTGCTTCGACAGCTAAGGGATATAACAACGGTTCCATAGTGCAGTGGGCACCAGCACCACTATGCATGGCCTAATACTATGCTATACATAATGACTTGCTATAGCAGCAGAATAGCTTTATGCAAATAGTTTTGTGACGCAATGTCCAATGGGGTGCCCTGATGTGTCGCCCAATTTGTGAGAGTCACGTCAGCGGCCTGATTGTATCAGGATAAAAAAGCATCACATTTGAAGGTAACAGTGGTCACTAATGAACCATTCAAAGCTTGGACAAAAAAAAAAAAAAATGGAGAGGTCTGAATTTAGGACTTTTTTTTATTGTAGATGCTGTCAAAAACATGACCCATGCAACATAAGGAAGTCCCCTCCCCATGGTCAGGTCCCATTTGTTGATTTCCTTTCAAAATCTTAAAAAACTTTAAAAAAAGCCCCCCCCCCTCTTTTTACTTAGGCTTTGTATGCTGGTCAAACAAATACATTACAAAGGTTTTGAGAAAGTTAGGAAAATAGTACCACTTGTCCATAATAGGGAAGATAAATAAGTGAGTCAAATAATTCCATACTTGCAGGTAAAGTCACAAGTTATAGACTATATGACTTTACAGCTCGTGAAATTTTCCCGCTTGTTGATTTTTCTTAAAAATCTATGCCCATTTTATAAAGGACATGTACTTACTTACTGACAAAATAGATTAGAAAAAAAATAGAATACATACAAACCTTTTTTGGAAAATAACCATTTAGTCAGGTGTTTCCAATTGTGTCAGTCAATTGGTAAACATCATAACATCAAAACTTATCTACACTTTGAAAGGTTTCATATTTATTACAAACAACAGTTTTTTAAAATTACAGAATTTGTCAGTATCAAATATAAAAGGTAATAAGTAATTTAAATGTCCCAGGTGAGAATTAAATTTGCTAAAAAAATAGACCACGGCATCCAATTCATATTATCGTACCACTGAATCCGCTTTCGGTTTGATTTGTAGCTACAACAAACCGATTCCAGTAACAAACTTTCACATGCATATAAATACACCATAGAAAGAATTCTTCTTTGATAACATTTTTCATTTTTCCCTTATCATCAGCTCTAGCTGCTTTCTGCTTTTTAGTTTGATATTTGAACTTCCCTCCCTGCTTATAATGATACAAGGAGGAAGCGTAGCCAAAAAAATCAAAATCCAAGCTCAAGTAATTCAGGCTATTTTGGTATCACTGGAAGAAGAGCCCATAGCTATTTCAATGATACCATCAGTACATAGGGGTTTGGTAGTAAAAATATATGGGGAGGTTTAACCTCACGCCCCCCCCCCACCAGCTTCAATAATCATCGGAACCATTACAACAAAACCATAATACCACAACAGGGCTTTCAGCTTAATCAACCCTACCAGTTTCAAGTGAATCTGTTATTGTGTTTACAAGGTAGAATGGATTATTGTTTGGGCCTGTTGTCCAGCCCACCCCCATGTAGACTGATCCATTGTCCCCACTTCCAGCTACATAGCAGGGTACATGTTATGGATAAAGTTTAAGAAAGGCAATGGCTGATTATTTCTTATGACATTGCCCTAAATTTTTTTACAAGATGGAGATTTTGGAATGTTTTTTTTTTTTTTAAATCTCACACTTTTAGGCTTTAAATGATACTTTATGTCCCTGTAAATATTGATTGTTGAATTTAAAGGGGAAATGGCCCCATTTTCATTTAATATAAAAATTGTACTCTTAAAAAACAACTTTTAACCCGCATCACTTTCAGTGCTAAGAAGATTCAATTTCACTGGGTAAATGAGAAAAATATTTCCTTCCAACCCCAAAATTTTTGAACACTTCGGTAATTTTGGGGGGGTGGGCTGGTCCCTGGGAAAAGCTATTCATGATCGGGCCACGGCCCTCAAAAATCGGCAATCTTAATTAGCCTTGCCATACAGGTAAGAGTCTGCTTTTCATGCATCAAACTCTTTGTTCATTTCATACTCTGTCAGATTTAAGTGATATTGGGGACTTTAATTTGGCATCTCTTTGGAGAAATTTATGTTTTGTTATGTTTCTTCAGAAAAGTGCAGAACTTTAAACTTGCTTTAGATATGATTTTTCTTTCATGAGGTGCAACTTGTACTACTTACCGATCCTCTTTTAACCTTCAGGGTTCTAATAAGGAAGTCTGAATTGACCCTCCGTTGTGAGATCTGTTTAAAATTGAAAGGAAGGAACTGCTGTCAAAACACATGTCATACACGTTTTTGCCAAACCTAAATAGTATCCTCTTGCCTGGGGTTTGTTCGCAGAACTCGTTGAAATTCTCATGTGCATAATTTGCCATGCATGAGGGACAATTTATCCCTGGCAGTGTGCAACTGGAATGAAAGTTCTATTATTTAGGAGTATCATAGAGTTTTATGTAAACAAATACATACTGCCTGTATAAGAGACGGGTAAAACTGAGCCCAAAATGGCATCAAGTAGGCCTACTAATTTCCTGAGGGGCGCAGCCCCAAAGGAATAGTAGGCCTGCTTGATTTCACAGAGGGATATAGTTTTAACAGAGTTCGATAAAGGCATATGATATTTGTTTTATAAACTTCATTAAATAAATTTTCATAATTTTGTCTTTCCATACTCAATGCAAGGTTGGCTTTTAGCACCAGCAAGTTCAGACCCCCAAGTACTATTTACGTCCATAATGATAACGCTCTCGCTGCATTACCACATGGGTGCATATCCCAAGCCACGTACTATTTACGGCTTGGATGTACTATTTAATGAACATTAACATAGGACCTTACCACGTGTTTTCCCGAAAAGTCCCTTGATTTCATTACGTTAAATGTAAATTCCTCATCCAAGTGTTAGGCTACTGGTTCAACATTTTCCTACCAAAGAGCTCTATCACACAAAATTCATTGAAATAGCCACATTGCCTTATTCTTACACATGTCCCTGAACTTGTCCTACACCCTGCATCTACCATACTTAAAAATAATATTCTATCGCAGTTGCTAAAAGATTACCAAGGTACACTATATGTTTCTACCCTTGAATCTCCATAACACATTGTCCTTTAAAATTTGTATGGTTAGTAATAAACTATATCAACGTCATTGATATTTCAACAATGCATATAATTAATGTTATTAGATAGTCTGTGTCAGGCTGTGTCAAGTCTTAACAGACATAATATGATCACAGTAGAACACTTGCAGTGGCATAACCAGCTTTTTTTTTTTTTGGGGGGGGTGGAAGGGAATAGCGAACAATATTTTTCAGGGGGGGCAAGTATATATTAAAAGTTTTTAGTATAGTATAGGCCTAGTTTGTTTTCACTGTACATTGGCACATGTGCAGAAAAATAACTAAGTTTTTCAGGGGGAAAGAGGAGGGGGGGGGGGAAATGCAAGAGGGGGAAGATACCCTAGAGAGCTACCCCTTCCCCCTCGGTTTTATGCCACTGGACATTTGTAATACAATTATCATTTTCAACTACTATAGGGTCTGGTTCATTATTTATGCCAGAGAGAACTGGGTGAAATATGGTCGGGGTCATATATTTTTCACTTAGGCAAGAATGGATTCATTTATTTTTTTGTGGTATAAAGTAGAGGGTCAGTAACATTATTCACAAAACTGAATGTGTGTTTAAAAATTCTAATCACATTCAGTAAATGTGGAAGTGGATTTCATTCAATCCATGGGTTTATCAAATTTACATACTATGAAGAATTTTTTAATATATACTGAAAATTTATTCTTGGGTGGCAACCACCCCTAACCCTTTGACTTGATGGCATACCCTAACCCGGGTGAAAGGGCTACTTCACATTTTTTCGCTATATTGGCGAAAGGAGAGAAAACAATTACCTGCAGGCCGGAGGAAAGTTCAGAAGGGGGCATATTATAATTCTATTGATATCACAAATATAGTGCAAACATTACATACACTTAATAATCTCCCAGTTGTTTGTCAGTGATTAACCTTGCTGGACAAAAGAGATCTCATTTGGTTGACACAAATGTCATCCCCCAGCTGCTTGTGCATCTAGACAAGTGTACTTCAAAATCAAGGCATCCGAGATGCACGTGATGAGTGCCTAGAGTGGAAGACGCACCAACTGGGGCTCTGAAATCATTATTCTTTTTAATTCATTTTTCACCGTATACGGAGAACTTTGTAATCTTCTTCGAAAAGAGTACCATGCACAAAGGAAAGGGTAAACATCTTGCTTCGCCGACCAAGTCTCACCAGAAAAATAAGCCAAGAAAGTATTTAGCTTCTCCGAACAGGAAGACGTGCCTGTTGAAAACATGCCGTATTGACGTCCGTATTTCCGGGTTCCCTTGGTGATATGGCGGCACCCAGGCATCGTTGATGTCTACGGCGAGTGCACCTCCCCAATGGTTCATAGACTTTGAAACACGGCAAGAGGATAGATTCCGTAAGGTTTTTGATGACTGCCGGAAATGTTTGAAGGATTTAAGAGATGAAGTTGATGCTAAATTGAACAATTTCAAGTCCTGAGGTTGACACTTGAAGAACAATCGATCAGCGAACTTAGCTGGACGACTTGAAAACAGAAGCAGACGCTGTAACATTATAATTTTAATTTGCCCGAAGAGCAAGAAAGGTAGGATTGTTTGAAGTTTGTTTCAGACTTGCTGGTGAAACAATGCAACTTGCCCCAGCCCAGTATTCAGAGAGCTCACCGTACCTGTAAGCGTCAATCTGGTCCTGAGTCCAAGCCCCGTCCAATTCATATTGGTTCGCCTTTTTTCAAGAGAAGGAGACATGCAGAAAGGCATTGATTTAAACTTTTCCAAGGCAAGAAATTTGGCAGTCTAAGCTGTTTGTAAGTAGATGACTATAGTGCAAGAGTCAGAAGATGGGAAGAATACTCGAGGAGCTTCATCATCGTTTGAAAACGAGGAAGAAAGCTATTTAGTTTACCCCTATATCAAATTGGGTGCAAGCTGATTGTCTTTTGAATAGATGTTCTTTTATAAATCTATTTGACTGTTTAACTGCTACTGTTTTTGACTTTGCGTCCTTCAAAATCACGTTTGTTTTCTGCAACCGGTTTATACTTCTCCAGCCTAGAAGTTTTGGACTTGAGATAAAGTTAGTATTTGTTTTCACAGTCCTGTATATTGACGAAAAACACCCTTTTTGTTTTGGTTGAACATTTAATTGCCAATGAACATTTGGTCGATTTATCTGTGGGTGAATGCACCCTTTTACTGACTCGTGACTTTAATCCCTTGCTTCTAGTTGTGGCACTTTACCTTTGATCTTTTGGTATAGAACATTCCTGATATAAAGAATTTATGTTTGATTACATCATATGTTTGTAGGGACCTTTTTTTTTAGTCCCTTGATATTTGATTGCAGCATCGTGCTTTAGTTAATTTCCCAAATTCATTTCCTAGATTTGCGTGTATATGCGCGTTTGTCCTTTGTGCTGTATTTTTGTACCTCAGTTGGGCGTGATTTCTTCAATTTTTTTGTTCTTTCTTTTTCTTGTTTTTTTTTGTCCTTGTTTTTAACCACTATCAATTTGCCCTTTGTTGTTTTAAAAAAAAAAAAAACCCTTTCTAAATTTGATGCCTCCTTTTTCCTTCGGGCCCCATCTGGTGCTTTAGGCATTCTTTTTTGGAACAGCGCTTGCGTTTTTGGTTTTGTTGCCAATTTGCCTTGCGTGTGCACTTGTTTGTGCGCGTTGCTTGGTGGTCCATTTTGCCAGGGTTGTGCGTTAATTTGAGACCTTGGCAGTTTGAGTGGACATTCACTGTGCTGATTTTGTTTTAAATGTCCATTTTTTGTGTTTGTGTTGTCCTTTGTTTTTTGTGTGTGTTGTTTTGTTTGTGATGTTGTTTTTTTGCTCAGATCACTGTTTTTTGCCAATTCCCTTTTTTCAAATTATTTATTTTTTTTATTTTTTTTATTTTTTTTATTTTTTTTATGTACATTTTGTTACCTTTGTTATTTTGATACGCAGTTACAGTCGCTATTTTTGTATACCTTTTTAATGGTGTGAATTGTTTGTATTTTTCCCCCATATCCAATCATGCCCTAAAACTTAGCACTTTTAACTGTCGTGGGATGCAGACCCTGTTAAGGAGAAAATTTTCCATTACAATGCGTTCAGGAGTTGATAGTGACATTATTTTTTCCTGCAAAAACCCACTTTCTTGTTGATGATGAAAATTTTGGAAAAGCCAATGGGGTAGCATCTGGTTTTTCTTAGTCATTCTTCTAATAGTCGTGGTGTTTCGATCTTAATTCGTATTCCGTGTCGCTATTTTTAATTCGCAGTATAGTGACCCCAGTGGCCGGTTTTTTATTATTTCTATTTCAATTAAGGTTGCCCCTACATGTGTTGGTGGGGAATATTTCTGCCCTAATAATGATTACCCTTATTTTTCTTAGATGTGTTTACTAAATTAGATCAATTTAACAATACCAATTTCATTGTCCGTGGTGATTTTAAATGCTGTTTTTTAAAGGCCCTTAGACTATCAAGGTAGTAAAAATTAAACCTTCTAATTTAAGCCTAGTGATGATCACGTGTTAATGGATGAGTTTACTCTTTGTGCGATTTTGGGAGGTACTTTCCACCCTAATTTAAGGGCAGTAATAACAGGCTTCACGTAATCCAAGGCATGTCTATCTAGACTGGCCTTCATTCTTATTTCT
Source organism: Ophioderma brevispina (assembly GCA_023653785.1). Lineage (NCBI taxonomy): Eukaryota > Metazoa > Echinodermata > Ophiuroidea > Amphilepidida > Ophiodermatidae > Ophioderma > Ophioderma brevispina. Next base: position 59,109 of record JAMKCH010075181.1, read on the forward strand.
GAAGATTTGATTACTAATTGTATTGTTCAAAATTGTCCCAGTGAGTTCAATCTGACCATCAGTTGTCACTTTGACTTTTTTAATGTGCCGCCCCCTAAGTGTTGTGGTTTTCTGGAAACTCTAATTGTAATATGTACATTAATGATCGATTTTATAACTTGGTCAAAAAGAAGATTCGAAGAATTTAAAGATATTCATAGGAATTTGATTGTACCCTAATGTCGTTGTGGGAGTGGGATTCTTTGAAATGTACTGTAACTGGTGTTTGTATCGATACAGTGTTTCGGGAAAAAAAGGGAAAGGGGTGCTAACGCAAAATTATGGATGATATATTAAAAGGTTAAAAGTAAGATAAGTTATATCCCATCCAAGAAGGTTGTAATTTCTCAAGTAGAATCGTTGAGCAGTTAAATAAAATCTTGGATTTTGAAAAAAGGTTTGTGGTTCGCTCCATAACTAGATGGATGAAGGAAGGTGCAAATAAAGTTTCTAAATATTTTTGTAATTAGAAAAAAGGTCTTGTGAAAAGAAATGTATTTATAAATTAATAATGAGAATTGGCGATGTTATTTTTAACCAAGCATGTAGTTTTTGAAATGTAATTCCCAATATTATCGCAATTTATACTCTGTTAATAATGGCGTGGAGAATTCTTTTGATATCAAGTGAAGAATTTCTGAAAAACAGTGATATTCACATAACAAGTTAAGATGTCCAGTACAAAGAGGAACCTTGAACCTTCCAATTACAAAGAAAGAAGTGTAATTGATGCGTCTCACTTCAATGAAGCATAATAAAACACTGGGTATTATTGGCTTTCCAATACTGAATTTTTCTTGGTTTTTGGCCAGACATCTCCGCCATGTTATTCATTCATATAAATTCTCTATTGAAAATGGTCTATGTCAATGTCTCCAAGAATGGATTATACACCTGTTATTACCCAAGACAGATAAAGATTGTAATGTATATTAAGAAAGTATAGACCAATTTCTTTATTGACGGTTGACTACAAGATTTTTTGCTAAGGTATTAGCCAATCGTCTTAAACAATGTCTTCATGCTCTCATCAATCCCGATCAATCTGGCTTCCTTAAGGGCAGGAATATCGGAATAATGTTCGCAATTTTGGAGATGTTATGAATATACGATGCAATGAATCCTGGGCATTTTACTTCTTGTTTCTTTGATATTGAAAAAGCTTTTGATAGTGTCAGTCCATACTTTTTTTTTTGTTACAAGTTTTGAAATATTTTATTTGGGGATCAATTTATTCTGGATTGAAACCATTTACTCACGTAGAAAGATTACAATGATTAAAATGGCTTTTTGACTGAATCTATCGATATGGCCTTTTTCAGGCCTGCCCAATTTCTCCATATTTTTTTATTGGTTTTGAAAACGATGGCTCTTGCTGTCCTCAAAATGTTAATATCAAAGGCCATTCCATTGGTGATAAAGAGTTAACGATTCCCTTCTGGCAGATGACTCAACTTGCTTTTTAGATGGTCTGATGAGTCTTTTTATAATTTGTTTTCTATTTTAAAAATTCGCTGATTGTTCTGGGTGCAAAATATCTTTTTAAATCTGAAGCAATTTGCTTGGTGGCCAAAAGGGTCAAAAATTTCCCCTTTTCCTGGCAGGGCCTTATTTGGAAAGAACCAGTTTAAATCCTTGGGGCATAAATTTTTGTCTTAAGACTCGGTCTTTTGTATGTTTATTTAAATTATAAAGGTCAAGTTAAAGGCAAATGAAGGACTTGAATTGGTTTGGCGCAACTAAAAACCTTCTATGTTGGGAAGATATGCTAATTACATCCTTCTTTTTGCCCCATGCTTCTTATCTTTTCTCAGTTTTGTGTATTAAAATCCCCGGCTATTTTTTCAAAAGCTTGATAAGATTTTTTTTAAATTTATCGGGAATGGGGGTAATGATAGGGTCAAAAGGATATGTTCGTACAATTTTAACAATTGTGGTCTTCGTATGATTGACCCTTATTATTTTTCTGGTACTCAGAAAATGATGGGGTTAAATTGTTGTTTGAAAAATTTGGAAACCTATGGAAAACGATTGAATTATCTGGTATGGACCAGCTTTATGGGGATCGTTGTGGAAATCTTATGCTCCTGATAAGTCTCCTTAATAACCTTCACAGTTCTCAGTTAGCTGAACTCTGTCAGGACCTGGTATGTATATCGTACAGAAGCCTGCCAGCAAATTAACCGGTAAAACTTTTCTGACTTTGGTTATCATCCGTGTTTAATGGTACAACCGAAATACAGATCCAAACTAAAAATACATTATTATGAAGACTGGTGTGATAATGGTATTGTGTACATTCATTATCTTTTAAACCTACCTCTCCCTGGGAGTAAGCTTTTGAAGAACTGATTTTGGATTTTGTATTTCCTGATAAGACAGGAGGAAATTTAATTTTCTCATGAAATGTTATCCCCACTTGTGGCTTCAGGGGTCAAAATGCCGATATGTTGACATTTTTGAGGATCTCACCTCTCAGCTTGTTGAGGTTTCCGAATCCAAAGATTTACATATTCTATTTTGACTGATACGGGTGTGTTCCTGAGAGTCGTATTGAGTTTTGGAAACTGTTGTTAATGTTTGATGTTGCTGCTGATGACCCTGAGACACAGACTGGGAGAAATTCATTTTACGCAACTTTTTAAATGCTCAAGTGATACAAAACTCCGCTCTTTTTAAGGTTTTCCATAAAGCAATTGCATTTTATGATTTTGCTTTTTAAAATTAATTTTATTGATTTTTTAGTTTTTTTCTTTTTTTGCAAAACATTTCCGGAAACAATGTACTCTATTTTTTGTGAATGTTATTATGTTCAGCCTATTTGGAATGATCTTGTCAGCATCATTCAGGATAAATCATGATATTGATTTCTATTTCAACTTTGATCGATTTTTGGGGTTTTTAAGGATAACTTCAACTTTCTCACGAAGAAAAATTATTTATTTTTTGTATTTTGTTGTTGTGTATTATATTTATGTTGTAAGTTTTCAATGTAAGGAAGTCCCGCTTTTGCAGCTTGTAAAGCTTTATTAAGGTTAATGGGAGACCGATACTCTGTTTCTATGAAAGGGGGAAACTTTCAAGCCCTTTTAGAAAATGGAGGTCGATTTTCTGATTCTTCCTTTAAGTCTCGAACATACTGCAATGTCTTTTTCAAATTTGTGCTATTCATCCTGGTGTATATCTCATATGTGCTACTGTGTATGATTTTTTTTTCTTGCTATTTTTGCTGAATCCTGTTTTGTATTGTAAGTGATTGTTTGTAATTGCTGTTTATGAATTTTGAAACCCAATCAGGCCTGAAGAAAAAAAAATCAAGGCCATCCCTACACACAAGGTCATTCCTTATTCAGTTACAAGTAGTCAGTCATACATGACTTAAATAAACTTCCTTTAAAAGGAAGGGCGCCCCAGGAGTGAGTCTTGTTCGGCGTTGTTCTATGTGGTTGGAAATACTTATTGTAAGAAGACGGTAGACATCATATCAAATTGAATTCGTGAAGTTTTAATTGCAACTTGCTTTGGTGCTAATCCTCTAGTAATCTTCCCTTCAATTCAACTTGTGACATTTTATTTGCGTAGAAATTGATAGCATCAGAATGCACACATACAGGACTGCAGAATTCGACATGTTACACTACAGATTTAAACATGTATAACTGCATATTCTCATCACTGAAAAAAAAATGTGTAGGCCTACAAACAACACTGCTTTCTTCAAGGTGGCCACGAGAGAATTCACATATCAGATGTCCCCTAAAAAATCAAAGTACTGATTTTGGCCCGAATGTCAAGCTTCCATCAAAATATCCAAATGCCAAGATTAAGCTGCGAATGTTTCTTTGGTAACACAAGAGCACCAATGTGCTGTAGCTCAGGCAGGTTTATTAATATTGCACACCACCCTGGAGGCGCAACATTTTTCTATTTGTCAGATATTAATCTTGAAAAGTTCCTCCACATAGCATAAGTAAGAGACGTTTCGGAGTAGCACCCCCGGTTTCATTTATAGTATTTTTTATTTCCCTTTCTTTTATTTGAACCAACCACCCACGGGGTCACAACATTTTCCATTGTTGCGATATTAATCGTTGAACAGTTCACCGGTGAGCAAGTAAGAGACGTTTAGGAGTATTACCCCCCCTGGTTTTTGGCATTTAAGTAACAAATTCGACTGCTCATGAGGGAGATGGCCGAATATTGCACCCCAAGATTTGATACCAAGGGCCTACGATGTAGGAGAAGGCCCGCAGTCTCAATATCAGCAAGGAATACCCCTTTAATCGGCCCACATGACCTTTCATTCACCCAAATCTGTGAACACCCTATATGGGCCTTGGGTCAGCAATTCTTTAAGGTCTTTTGGTTTAATACAAGAGTTAATGTCACTAAATTTAAAATTGAAAATTTCAAAGAATGCACCTTTAATGGCAACACGACCTTTGACCCAACTCTGAAATCCCTGTATGTGCGTTGGTTCAGCGTTTCTTCTGACCAAGTATAGAGATTATAGCAATTGATTTGTGGACACAAAAGGAATTTATAGATTTTCAAAGATGCCCCTTTAATTGGCTCATGTTGACCTTTGACCAAAACTGTGACACCCCATGGATCTTGGTCAACAGTTCAGCGGACCAAATCTAGTGATTATAGCAACTGATTTGTGGCCCAATAAGATTTATCGATTTTAATAATGCCGCCTTTAATTTGGCCCACATGACATTTGACCCCAATCTGTGAACACCCCATATGGACCTTGGGTCAGAAGTTCTTCTAACCAAGTCAGTGATTATAACAATTGATTTGTGGCACAGAAGAATTTTATAGATTTTCAAAGAATGCCCCGTTAATCGGCCCATGTGAACCTTTGACCCAAATCTCTGTGAACAACCACACATGGGCCTTGGGTCAGCGGTTTTTCCTGACCAAGTCTATGATTTGCAATTGATTTTGTGGTGAACAAGAAATGAATTTTATAAGATTTCCAAATCCCCTTTATTGGCTCAGTGACCCTTTTGACCCAAATCACTTATGAACACCCCATATTGACCTTGGGTCAAGTTCTTCTTCTAACCAAGTCTAGTGATTATAGCAATGTGTATTTGTGGCACAAGAAGATTTATAGATTTTCAAAGAATGCCCCTTTAATCGGCCCACGTGACCTTTTACCCCAAATCTTGAAACACCCCATATGGAACCTTGTTTCAGCGGTTCTTTCAACCCAAGTCTAGTGATTATAGCAATGATTTGTAGCACAGAAGGAATTTATAGATTTTCAAAGAATCCCCTTTAATTGGCTGTGACTTTGACCCAAATCTGTGAACACCCCCAATGGACCTTGGTTCAGCGGTTTCTAACCACGGTCTAGTGATATATAACAATTGATTTGTGGCCCAAGAAGGAATTTATAGATTTTTAAAGAATGCCCCTTTAAATCGCCCACGTGACCTTTGACCCAAATCTGTGAACCACCCCACTGGGCCTGGTCAGCGGTTTTTCGACCAAGTCTAGTGATTAAGCAATTGATCTGTGGCACAAGAAGGAATTTATAGATTTTCAAATGCCCCTTTAATTGGCTTCAAGTGACCTTTGACCCAAATCTGTGAACACCCCATAGGACCTGGGTCAGCGGTCTTGAAAAAAGTCTAGTGATTATAGCAATGATTTGTGGCACAAAAGGAATTTATAGATTTTCAAAGAATGCCCCTTATTCGGCCCGGTGACCTTTTACCCAAATCTGTGAACACCCCATATGGACCTGGGTAGCGGGTTCTTCTCAACCAAGTCTATGATTATAACAATGATTTGTGGCACAAGAATGGAATTGATAGATTTCAAAGAATGCCCCTTTAATCGGCCCACGTGACCTTTAACCTCTTATGTTGAACACCCCATATGGACCTTGGGTCAGCGGGTCTTCGAACCAAGTCTAGTGTTATAGCAATTGATTTGTGCCACAAGAAGGAATTTATAGATTTTCAAAGAAGCCCCTTTAATTTGGCCCATGTGGTACCTGTGACACCCAAATCTGTGAACACCCCAAAGGACCTTGGGTCAGCCCGGTTCTTCTAACCAAGTTAGTGATTATCAACAAGTGATTTGTGGACAAGAGGAAATTTATAGATTTTTAAAGAATGCCCCTTTAATCGGCCCACGTGACCTTTGACCCAAATCTGTGAACACCCCCATGGGCCTGGGTCAAGATTATTCTGACGATTTTCGACTGCAATCGGCCCAGCGTTTGGCACAGATGCATTATGGCAAGTGGGACAGAACAGACAGACAGACAGACAGACAGACACAGACAGACAGGACAGACAGACAGAAGACAGACAGACAGACAGCAGACAGCGACAGACAGACAGACAGACAGACAGCAGACAGACAGACAGACAGACGACAGAAAGACAGACAGCCAGACAGACAGATAGTAGATAGATAGATAGAGTCAACACATTGCCATAACAATAGCTCTGCATACTACGTCGGCTGAGCTAAAAAATCAGGGACTGACTTTTAGGAGAGTGAGAGTGATAGCCCCCTACAGCTCTCTTAAACCCTTTTTAGGAGGGGATTTAAAGCTCCCCTTGGGAATCTGTTCATTCCCTGGTAGCAGTGGTAAATGCCCTGAACCGCTCCCCCAAAAACTTCTCCCCGATATGAACAGGAGAGCTTTTAACGAGCACCACCGTATTTTAAAAGTCAAGTCCCTGTACATGAACAATTGTGAAATTCTAATTTTGTATAGGAGCAAATACGAAATTCAGCCTATGTTTGAATTGAAATATAAGGCAAATTCAAAAATCAACTATTTCTTCTTTTAACACATTTCTGTAGCCAAACACAAGGGAAGAAATCTATGAGTTGTCTAATCTTTATGAAAATTACTATTATGGACACAATATTTGGGTGTCTCAAAATCTTAGTGCACCTTTAAGTCCTATTTCCTACATGATTTCTATGTTACGTACATACAAACATATGCATGCCTTTTCTTAAGTTCTTATGTCCTACACGATTACTTGTTTGTACATATAAGACGTTTTCTTAATTCCTCTATGTTTCCTAAAGGATACTTGTTAGTACAAATATGCTTTTTATTTAAGTCCTCTATTTCCTACATGATTACTATGTTATGTACAAAACATTTTAAGTTTCGATTTCCTACTGATACTACATTTGACAGTGCAGTCTGGGTCGGTTACTTTGTCGTGCCAGTCAGGCAGTAAGCAGGATGACATATATTAGATGTAATTGTTTCCGCAGGGATACCACAATTATTCTTGTGGGGAGTGTGCACTCAACACAAAAACCCACCCATTTCTGGGGTATTTCACAGAAATATTGACCCACGTCACATTTTTTTCAAAAAAATTGGGACAGCGGTCGCAAATAGGCATCCGAAGGTCAAAGAATAAGAGGCGCAATATAATTGACCCAAAGGCCCGTGAATGACCTTGGACCTTCCCATTTGTTAGAGAAACCAGTGAGTGTTACCCCAAAAATCGGGAAAAAAAACCGGTTGGGCAAAATGACCCAAAACGGCTGAAAATAAATAAAACTGCAGAAAATTTGGGCAGTAACCAAAATCTGAAAGTCTGGTATCTCGTTGTTACCCCGCATAAGGACCCCTGTTCTTTAAAGTGACAGGCGGAGATTTTTTTAGGATACGAATTTCTCTCAAATTGAACGGATCGATGTAGACCACATACCAAGAACGTTACGAAGGTTTATTGGACAAACAAGTACAAACGAAAACAGCAACCCTTTGTTTTGAACTTGCACGACTATCGTAATTGTCACCATAGAAACAACGTGCTTTGACTTTCTGTCGTGCACGGACAGAAAGTACTAAATCATCATATCATTACATAAAGACGCGTATTTGTGCTTATTCATTCGGGGTGATCTAATACATGGTAACATTCCAAATATGCAAAAAATGGGTTTGAAAAAAATTGGGGGTGCTTCTTTCAAAGCCTCAAAATAAGCCAGCAGCAACCAGGGGCAGTTTGTTAAAAATTTGCTCCTGGTCCTGGGAATAGGCAGAAACCAGGGCATGTCCTGAGAACAGGCGGGCCATTTTTCCAAAAGCACATAACAATAGTCTACGCTACTTGATTTTACCTCCAAGTCTGTTATCATTAACCTTACCTTATACAGTAACAATGTAACACTATACATTTGATACACATTAATTTACGTAAAAATTTACTACCATTATCACATCTCAGGCTTTAGTTGGACCGTCAAGGGGCCCGCATTAATTTTTTGAACAGGGGTGCAGTTCCTCTTAAGGGTTAAAAATCCAGGTTCTTGGTGACTTAAAGCCTCCTATGCACGACATCCTGCGGACCTATTATGGTCAATGGCAAGTCACTAAAGCACAACCTGAGCGGAGGCCTGAATGTTTCTATGAGCCAGAACCCCTATCTACTCAGGTATAGGTGCAGTAGTCTTACAGGCCAAGGGAGGGTGTACAGTGTACAGGAATGGTCACCATGGTCAGTGGACCATTGGTCTGAATCTGGATTGTTTGAAGACCTTTATAATTGTTATATGTAACACAATTCAATAAGATTGTCTATGACAATGATCTGACACTTGAAAATGTCCAAAATCATTAATGGTGGTTTGTTTTAAGCGTTTTCAAAAGTGCTTTCGTTTAGAAGTTATAAGCAGTTGAAATGTCAAGAGTCCTATTCTTTGTACTAATGGACGTTAAAAAAACTTACCATGTCCTATTACTGTTCTCCATGTCAATGTTCCTATATCTGTTGCCAAAAAGAGCATGATTAATTACGAATTGAAATATTTTCAAAGTTTTTATAACTATGTATGCATAAGAAAAAAAAGTTAACTAAGTTAAATGCATACTATTTGCAGCAAAACTTTAGTGATTTACAAAGGCGCACACTGTCCCTTGTACAAGATTGTATGACGTCATTTTTTCATACATTAGATCTGTTGATTGGTCGTCAGAGTATGTAGGACTCTTGTCGCCAATAGAGAACGTGTATGAAACGTTACGCTGAACATCTTTCATGCTGGATATCAATATCTTCCACCACGTGTACGGATGCGAGGAGCAAAGCTGACTGGGAATCAAAATGGTAGCTGAAAGCTGAGGTTTGTTTACGGTCAATTTGACGGCGACTGTTCTGTATTCTCAGTGAACAAAAGACAATGTTTTTTTAGCTCTTTTCAATGTCAAACAAGGTTAAAATACAACCTGGAATACTCAAAGACAAGGTTGATAACATTATCAATCGCAACTATAAATATCAGGACAAATTTTAATAAGTTTTCCTGTGAATATTCAGCCTCACGGGCGCATTTTTACATGGTACATTGCGCCTGGCTACTAGTTTTTTTTTTTCTTTGCCGTTACCCAGGCGCATTTGCAGGCTTTACTGGTGCAAATTTGCGCCCTTGCGCCCGTTATTTTGAGGCGTGCTTCTTTCTGGAAATCTCCTTGTGTCTCCTAAGGCACTACCAAGTATGAATGGATCCATAACTACAATAACATCTACAGTAAGTGAAGAAAAAGTGTCAACCAAAAGGTCTATACTTTACCACCAATAGGCGGAATTATTCGGTTGTTATTATTCCGCGCGTAAAAGTAACCAAATGTACTCCGAGCGTTTGCACAGATTAGTGGTGTCACGCATAATGTATTACATGACCACCTCTTTTGTGTCTTGCGACAGACACGATTCCATATCAGTTGCACGTGATGAGGCCAGCCATTTGTGTAATCAAAGTATAGAGAAATAGAATGACCCTAAGTGACCCTAGAACTATTCTGTTAAAATAATAATTAAAGGACATGTCTGTTTATATACATTTAACCCCTAATATTATCAGTCTACTAATTGCCAAATCTGGTGTCTTTTATCCACGTAAATCTAGATTCTCATTGCAAATAGTTTCGAAATCTACTGCCTGAATATTGTAGTGTAGATTTAGTGCTTAAAATATGCACAGCCTCTAAGACATGATTTTCATTAAAAAAATTTTAAAAAATCAGTACAATATTTGTTAGGAAATAATTGTAATAGATGTTCTATATATTTTAAGCACCAAATCATGTTTAGTTAATCAGATTGTGCAAATATTTGCCAATGAAAATCTAGTTCTGCAGTGAAAAAATCACACAATATTTAGAAATCCCAGTATGAAAGGCCACAAAGGAAGGTTGACAAATGCTAATTTTAGATTTCCTTTTGTTGCTGCTGTTGTTATGTTCCTATACTATAAACCATTATTCCAGCAACACAAATAGGGCAAGGTATGGTGCTTAATAAGGACTTGCCACTTGAATGTCTACAAAGTGTGAAAAATGTCTTTTAAAATATGTAGGTAGACCTGCGGTACAAACGGGCGTACCAGGTTTGGAGGACATCGGGGTGCGGTCTGCATTCAGGGGGATCTATATAAGTAAAAAAAGCTGATTTTGTATTAATTTTTACAAAACCGTGGTGCTACATGCCACTGAACCCCAGCTGGGTATATGCTGGTTGTAAAAGGATTCCTTTAATATTTATCTTTCTGTAGACATTCAAACCCAATTCCCAACCCAGAATCCCTCATGTGACCATTATATAGCACAATGTTGCATTGTTACAATAGTGGCTAATAACAGTTTAGATTCCTGCCTTTGATTTGAGTCCACAATACATGACAATGGGAATATGGGAAGAGCTACAGTCAAGATACAACTTTCTTAAATTGTTCTATATGTAACTTGCAGAAACTAGTGGGAGGTGTTGTGTAAGTTCGCCCTACAACATATTACATGTTCACAAAACTCATCCTCTATCACTCTGAAAGTTTCAAGTTAACTTCTCATGGTAGTGGAGCTAGCATTTTAAGAAAATATGCAAATGCGATCATCAATGTTCAGTATGAAATCAACCAAAAAATGACACAGCACCCAGAGTCATCACTCATGTTGTAATACTCCACATTGGGGACATATGAAAACCTGCATTGTAAAGCCTATGACATGTAGAGAGATCCCTTGGGAAAATATCCATATGGACCCCATGCCACGTCATGTAGAGAAAAGGTTATATTTTAGGGTTCGGTGTGGTGGCCGTCTACGGTCACCGAGTTTTGTTTCAATGAATTTCACCAGAAGTGACTTTGTTTAGAAAGATATCATGATTGCATTCAATTTTAAAGATTCTTCTATCCTTGTGAGAAAATATTCAAAAAAAAATATAAATTTTCTGGAGTTAAGGAGTACCTTTGATTTTTTTTTATTTGTTTCCATATCAATGGACAAACATTTATAAGTATATATATGGACACAAAGTCCAGATATGAAAGTATAACTACAAAATATGACCAAATAATCTGTCTTCCTCGTCAAACTTACTCATCTCACATTGGCACTTGTAAATATGACTGCCTAGTGAAATCAACAAAACCCTTCAAATAATGAACATTAGGAATACCAAACTTCAAAAATATGCAATGGTAAAATGGATAGAAACAGTAACCACACTGGGCAACTTTAAGTTAAACCTTGCTTCATGCTTGAGTATTTCATTTCAATACAAATACTCGTAGATGTATAGTACCAAAGGCTATTTATCCACGTAAATATATCATGTATGTTGCTATGACCTGTAAACCAGAAAAGGGATATTTGCTCTCTAATAATTCCACAAACAATTTAGCTGTCTGATCTTTGAGGTGCAAATTTAAGGCAACTTACGGTTGGTGTAATGTGCATACATGCAGACGTGGCAGTATGTTTGTGTTGTGCTGTCTGTTCATGGAGGTACGTACAAAGATATCCATCAAGATTTAACATATTAAATGGTTCGTTGCACATACAGGATTTGTTGCAAGTCTTCCTGTTATCTGTGTAAACTAAGTAAAGTGGGTTGGACTTTATACTTTATATATGCACTTTATTCTGTCATGCTGTGTGCCTAATATCAGCCTTATGTTTATATTAACAAAAAGAAAGCACAAAAATACCTCGTCTCTCTGTCTGTACGTCTGGTTCGATCCATATAATAATAATAATACATGTGTATTTTTTAACGCGCGACATATCCATGGCGCTGGCGGCAGCCATGAACGGCACTGTGCGGCAGCCATGAAAAAAAATACATCGGTCCTCGGACCGCACGTGCCGCCTGCCGTCGCGGTTTGTAATGATAGGCCTAACACGGACCTTTGATCTTGATGTGACCGTTGACTCAAACAAATGAGGGTTTGGATGTAAACTCCATAAACCAAGTTTGATTCCAATGAAATTCGACTTTTCAAATGAGGTCAATTTTACAATTTTCAGGCCTAAATTAGCAACTTGACTCACATGACCTTTGACATGTTATGAATTTGACCTTGGTTATATGAAATGTGACATTGGTATATGAACCTTTGACCTCAACAAATGAGGGATCCCAGTTGCACCAATGATTCAAGTTTGGTTCCAATTGAACTTCAACTTTTCAAATAAGGTCAATTTTACATTCAGCCTATTTTACAACTGACCTAACATGACCTTTGACCTTGATATGTGATCTGTGACCTCCTAACAAAATGAGGGTTTGATGTTAACTCTTGATTCCATTTGGAACTTCAACTTTTCAATGGGTAATTTTACATTTTCAGCCTAAAATTGCAAACTTGACCCTAAAGACCTTTGAACTTGGTTGTGACCTTTGAACTTAATAAAAAAATGGGGGATGCCATGTTGACCGTGACCCAAGTTTGATATAAAATTGGATCAATTAAGCCCAAATTAATTGGTCGAGCTATTGGTTGCAAAAATATTGGGCGAGACGCCGTCGAGCCCAATATTTTAAAACACACAGCGAGGACCAATTAATATTGGAGCGTAAATCATCCAATCTTTCATTATCATGTTTTGAATCCGATATATTTTCCACACAATTGGATACTCAAAACATTATGTTTAATCCATCAAATATGTGATATTACAGGTAATGTTAAACCCTTTTTTACAACAGACCTCAAACAACCGACATCAACAACAACAGACATCAACAACAAACGACATCAAGCTCACAACAGACATCAACAACAGTGGACAAAGTGATCATAGTGTATTCCTGCATTAGGGCAGGCACACAAAAACGCTGTTTTAATGGTTAACCATCAAATGAGCCCACAGTATTGAATAGGACTTTGCAATATGCATTATTTGCTCCTACCAACAAAACCACAAGGTTGGTTTCCCCGTACTTCATGGGGCATATGTGCAAGTGCCAGGCTCTCATATCAAGTTGAGAGCACAAAGAATAAATCAGAACAAGCACCTTTAATTGGTTAAGGTAATGAAGGAAATGGCTTACCATAGAAACAACTATGTCATTAAATTCTTTGGTTTCGTTCTCAGTCTACCCAGATCTCTCACATTGTGCTGGAAAAAAGGAAAAACATTTGAAAATAATAGCTATAAATGAATTGCGTACTTGCGAACAACAACAAAACATGTATAAGAGTGAACTTTCATTCCATAGTGAGATACAACCCATCCTCAGCATCTTTATTGGCTTTGGCATAAAATAAAGGAACTCGGTCCGTATGCACAAAAGAGTTAGACCGAGTCTAAAGTTAGGACAGTCTAAGTGTAATTTAGTCCCACAAAAAGACATTTTCCTTTATTTACATGAGATATTTGTATTTATTTTGAAAAATATGCTATTGAATCTTGAATTTGGTAGTTACTTTCTGAAGAAAATGGAATAACTCAATTTTGGACAATAACTAATTTGGACTTAGACCAGGTCTAACTTTAAATCTGGTCTAACATTTTGTGATTGTGATTTGCTCTGTATCGTACCACAAGAATCAAATGAAACATAAGAAAAACCAGTGATACATAAAAGCTCAAGTAGGTCTAGTCCAGTCGCAATAGCATAATGAATCTTAAAACCTGGAACAAATGGGCAACAAGGATGAATTTCCAGAAAAGGGAATAAGAAAACTAGGCATCGAGTGCTTAGAAGCACGAGTATATCATTCGGTGACTACTTGCACTGTAATGTTGACCTTTGACCCCAATCTATGTACACATTCTAAGGGTTGGGTCAGAAATTTTCTGCCCAAGTTGTGATTATAGCAATTGATATATGGTTTTTGGTGAGGTCTTTCAATATTTTAAGAGACTGCCCCTTTAATCGGCCAGGTGACCTTTGACCAATCTGTGAACACCCCATATGGGCCTTAGAGTCAGTGGTTCATTCGGACCAAGTTCGTGTTATAGCAATTGAATTTGTGGCAGAAACGGCCAAAAGGCCCAATATTTTAAAAGAATACCCCTTAATCGGCCCAGGTGACCTTTGACCCACATCTGTGAACACCCCATATGGGCCTTAGGTCAGTGGTTCTTATGACCAAGTCTCGTGGATTATAGCAATTGATTGTGGGCGAAACGGCCAAAAGGAGGGTAAGAGCGACTTGACCTGTAATGCCGCCTACGTGGAACTTTGACCCCAATCTGTAAACAACCTCATTATGGGCCTTGGGTCAGCGCTTATTATGACCAAGTATAGTGATTATAGCAATTGATTTGTGGAGAAACAGCAAAAAGGAGGGTAGAGCGACTGACCTCTAATGACCCCTGTTGACATTTGACCCATCTGTCACACCCTGTGTGGAACTTGGGTCAGGGGTGATTCTGAAGAAGTCTGGTCAAGTCACGTTAACTGTGTAACACTAGTAGCATGTTGAAATATTAAGAGGGTAGGGAGACTGCCCCTTTTGGCCCCTAAAGACTTTGGATTCAAAATCTGTGAACAAGCCATATGGCCAGGCATCTGGCAAGCAATGTGACCGAATGGCACGAAGCACATGCGAACGTGTGAGAAGTAGGGAACCAAGGTGTTAGCGCCACAATGACCGCTGTTGACCCTACGTGACCCATGGTCACTGTGAACACCCTCTATGAAACCTTGGGTCGGGGGTTCTCTGTGACCAATTCTCGTTGCAATCTGAGCAAGCGTCTGGCACTAGCAGGCATGTTACGCATGGTACAAAGAAAGAAAGAAGAAGAAGAAAGAAAGAAATCGAGGGAAGGCAATATATCTGGGCTGCACCGCATGATTTAAGTATACTAGAACGGGTTTGAAATCACTTTTAAAAAGGTAAAAAATTAGAGAAATTTTGACAAGAAGGTCCATTTTTGTGTTGAAATGACTTCAAAAAAAAGGGGAAAAAAGCACCATTTGAGGGGGGTTAGGGCCCTTTAGCAAAAAAGTCAACTTTTCGAAAACGGTCCAACTTTTTCGAAGTCCCGCCACCTGCCCAAAATAAATACTGCGTACGCCTGTACATATGCAATTATAAACAAAATATATTACTTAGAACACATGAACCTACTAATAAAATTATTAGGGATCCACGTTTAAGAGGATTGATTAGGAATGAATGAAGGATAGCTAACTAATATTACTTCCCATTTCATATCATTGCACGACATAACAATTATGGTGGCTTTGTTTCCCATATATCCTCCAGAAGT
>JAMKCH010075192.1:0-92613 GCA_023653785.1 Ophioderma brevispina
GGACATCTGGGGTGCTTAGGGACAAAAGTTAAAAAAGTCACCTTGTGTTTCCTGAGGTAAACCAATTTCTTTATTTACCGAAGTAGATAGGTATTCTTGAAGTTGCCCCTGATTAATGAATTCTTCAGAGTACTCATATTGTGTGCTCAGATAAGTATTTTGAGGACACTGCATAAAATTATCTAAAATATAACCGATGCCTGAAATTGATGGGCACTTACAAAATTTGGCTCAAAATTTTGAGAGGTGGATGTTAAGCTTAAAGGTCAAAGTTCATCTTATCCAAGGTCTTGTTAGAGAAATTAGTATGCTGGCTGCTCCACATAATAGATGTAGATGTCAGCACCAATGTTACTTCAATGGATTCTTGGGAAGGAGGTCAAAATGTCAATTAATCGAGGTAAAAAAAAATGTCACTAGAGGTCACATGAGACAATTTTTCAAAATGCTTTGAAGAAAACTGAGTTTCCAGCAGAAGGCTATTCACATGATTTGGTCAAAATGGTTCATTAAAAAAGTTATCTTTGAATAAAGAATAAGGCCAAATGTTATCTACAGTTCACTGGTAAATAATAGCATACAAAATATATTTGCACACCTTATGAACTGTATTAAAACTAATCTATTTTTTGTATGATACTACGATACATTTCCTCCAATACATTTTGTGCTTCTCAGCCGATAGTCTTCGGCATTGTTGGAAGGTATATTCTGTAATAAACAAGACCATCACAATTGCTTAGATTAAGAACACAATTGGTGACATCACAAATTAGAAGTGAGAGTAAATATTATTTACAATAAACACTGCACGACTTCACAAGTAAATCTCTATGACGACACGTACACCTTATGAGTCCAAATAAAAAGAAATGGCCAACGGCACTTATATATCAAACGTAAGGCTGAAAATGCAACCGCTGAAAAGTTATGATTTTGATTTTGAATTCCATTTGTATGCGTCGGCTTATCAGCATCATTCGCAGTTTTGATAATCAGATACATGCCATACAAGTGGTGGGTGAATTACATGCACATTTTTTCACAAATTATTGAATATTTAGTGGATTCAATAAAAAAAAACGACAACACCTGCATATGTTTGGGTGTTGTGCAACAAGCTTCAAAAAAAGGTGCAAGAAGTGGTATATCCTGTTGTACATTGCAGTGTAATCACAACTGAACACCATACTGCCAGCGACTTGTGCAAACTGTCTTGTGTAGGAGATATGACCAGTTTGACTGCAAGATCATTCCCAAGCTGATTGTCCGAGAAGAACTGTTGCAAATTCCTAAACAAATGATTCGTTTGCTGAGTATCTTTTTATATTAGTATTTACAACAACATTAAGGGGAGGCTTCAAACGAAATAAACCACTGTACCCTCCGTTTCAGCCCAAATCTTTCTTTCTGCTTCGAACCATCATTTCTGCGTGATAACACAAACTTTTCCTTCAACCTCGTTCTTCATCCACTCTGTAATGGCGTGTCCGCTGACATGGTGTAAGCGATGCGCCAAATTCCATACTTGATTTTGATATTTTAAAAAAAAGGAAAAACGATGCTCGTCGCTTATTTTTACGGCGTGAGATACAAATTCGTTAAGCCTAATAATAATAATTTATGCCCTAAGTCAACTCACTTGCATGCAACCGTTGGACTTTCTTCAATAAGTGTTCTTAATTGCATCTTCTATCTGAACCAATGATAACTGAGTGCAAAAATTTACTGGCATTTTTTTTACATTTCTATATATGTTATTCTTATACTGTAGTTTAATCTGCAAAATAGTTGCAAAGAATAAGACAATATTACAATTTTCTCCAAGATGCTACAGGATACTATTGTTAAAATATCTGTAGGTATAACATGGTACAAAAATAATGTCTAGGGTCATATTCCCAGACTTTTGCAAATTATTTAAAATCTAAATCGGCTATGGATTACAACTACTGGACTACCCTTAAATTGGCCAATTCGAACTTTACCAATGCCAAACATTGCTGATATTTGAAAATATACTACCTCCTCATACACCACCGATTTTAGTTGATCACCGTATGACAATTGTCACGTTTCGGCAAGAACCCGACCGGATTTGGAGCGCGTCCCGTGTCGTACTCTACGAAAACCAAATTGGGCCTTTCGTAAAATGAAAGGTCAAAAATCCGGTACGTGATTGGTCAATCCCCCTCGACGGAATTTTCAAAATAAAAGTCTACACGATCCAAAACGGGTGTACAGCGATTCATTCCTGTTAGAGAATACTTTTCTGTATACTATCTTGAACCGATCAACCGTGCCATTTTGAAATCTTACGTCTAAAATTTGTATTATTTAATTTTTTTTATACGATTTCAAACTGAAGATGTATTCTTTCAACCAGTCGCAGTACGTATGATCCTAAGCGTGTGATAAAATAGCTCTTTTGTTAACCTATACACACACAGGCTAAATTCTGAAATTGTTAAAACCCTCTAGGACATGAGCATGATGATAATTGGTTTAATTAAATACATAATACGTGTGTTCTGCTTTCGGTATATAATGCCCCGGAATGCGCGAGCATTCCTCCTAACTCGATTAGTATTGCCACCCACTGTCACATGTACACAGTGGCACTGTCATACCACTCGCACAGCTTCACATAAACGCTTACGAAGCTTTGAACACACTGAAAGGTTAAACACAATATTAAACCACCGTGTACCAACTCCATACTCACAAGACGAATAGACATAAGACCTATAACCTTACCTCTAACCAGTGGAACAGAGCTGAACAGGCACTTATACAAGTGGGTGTATGCCGGGACCGTGTTGTAATTATATTACCGCGATACCTGGCCCCTACACTGAGCCGCTACAAGTTGCGAATAATAACGTCAAGTGAGAAGCATGCTAATCGTGCTAAGGAGATGATATGTAAAATTAAACATAAAACCATCTTCTCTGCTGGCGTAACGTAGTTTTGTAGTCAAGGTATTGATCTATGTATTCCTATATACAGGTATTTGTACCTTATATCCTTTTGTTTCATCTGACCGTGGAGACTCTTTTACGTGTACATACAGCATGTCATGTATATACATGTACCCTCGATCCTCTCTGGGCTTGGAACCGGGGGTATTGGTGATATCTTTCCAACTGCACGTAATCATATACTTTATTTCCAGACGGTTATTTCTTCAACTTCAATTTACCTCATTTTAAATTTATTATCATCTATTTAAAAAGCGCAAAAACGACTAGTTGTGTGTGACTTCGCCAACGTGGCCGCGCTCCAGTACCGAAAGTACTTAGTAAGTGGCATCTCGTGCCAGTACTGTATAAAAGCCCTTGGGCTTTTGTACTCGTCCCGAAACGGGATTCGTTTAGAATCCCGTTTCGGTTGTTTCCCGAGCTGATTTGTGATTTCTCGAATACGCCAGTCAGGAGCGCAAGGTTTTAGTGATGTGCCAGACTGCTGCTCCTGTTGTAAAATATTGGCATACAAAATACAACATCAACAATTTTCTCTTGAACATCAGTTATTTAAGCCATGTTTCACTTTAAAAGAAGCACTAAATCTGAAGACAGATTTAGCACATTTCGAGGGACAATAAACTTTTAGTCGGTGGACCTTTGATCACTGACAGTACACGGAGTCATCAGTGCACTTTTGATGTTTGTCAAGACCAACATGTTTACACTGTACTTTGTCATTAAGAGGTTTTTGAAATTTTACCTTGGTACGATTAACAACCGCAGATGAGATGGCACGGTCACTGGGACTCTTGATATTTGCAAGATAGTGTGGCATGACAATTTTTGGTCATGTGAGGTGTTTGCCATCGTTGCTTAAGCAGGACCATTTACATTTTGACCCCTGTGACCCAAATTACTTTTGATACATTAAAGATAGTAGCTTTTGTTAATGGGCTGAGGTCTCAAACTACCTCTCGTGCATGAGTCACGTGAATCATGCATACCTAATCTTTAAAGTAGTATTGTTAGTGCAAATATAGTTTTGGCCTCTGTGATGACTAACCATGACTTTGGACCCCTCAAGTCATGTCACAGATGGTCAGTACGTTTGGGTCCAAGTCCTGTCAAAATTAATCACGATTGGGCAGAACTAGCCAACTGAAGTATTTCCAAAAGAAAACCAAAAAACGAAAACAAAAAGAAAAAAGAAGAGCTAGAAAAGGCAATCGGGTCGTAGACATGTGCAAAATCAAACCAGATCAACTAACACATACCGTCAAAAGGGCTTCCTCAACGGCGGTCATATCCCCTATGACCAGCGAATGTGCTAGTGATTGGGAACGTTAAACGGTAGTTTCAACTGATAAAATAGATCTGGCAACTCTGCGTTCTGTACGAAAGAAATAAAGATCAATGTACAGATTTTTGTTCAAATATGAGGCTGAATATTTTAGCAGTAATAACAATTATTATAATTTGCATTATCTTACAACATGTAGAGAACAAAAACAAAAAAAGTTTATATTAATCTTAATAAATACGAATGCAAGAATCACGTCTTCTATTTGAGGGATATAATTCTGTTTAGTTACTGTGCATCTTTGTAAATGTGAGTGGAAAAGTTACAGTTTTTTGTTTCATGGATTATAATGCGGCAGGATTTGGGGCCATATTGATCATACTGGACTTTCAATTCTTGAGGCCTCAGCCATCATTTTCGTTGTTGAATGAAAGATCGTTTCCATAACGTTGGTACCATAGCAAAGACAAAGTTTGTTTATGAGAAAAAGATGGGCATCATGATTGGCTCAGTTAAACAATCATCGAAGCTTCATCTAAAAACTCCTCGGACCTAAACAAATAAGACGTTTTACATAAATTGATCCCCACATATCAAAAATTTCCCGTTTACATATAATTAAACGGACACTATCAGTGATTAAGGCCGGAGTCAAAATATTTGAAATTTGTGAATAGCATAAAAGTGAAGGATAACCTAGGATAAGTCTGCAGAAGTTTTGCCTAACTGAAGATTGACGAAGAATTGAAGAAAACAGAGTGTTCAAAGATATTGCTCTTCGTTTTCAATTACGTGTTGTAGTTAAAGTGTCCATACGGACCTTTATGACTAAAATATCCGATTTATTAGGTGCTTCTGGTCTTGTCATTTGCAGGGTATGTTAGCGTAACCTTTAATTGTTACAGACCATGCCAAAATATGATTTTTTTCCTTCAATTTTCTGATAGCAAATCACTGATGTGCTTTTAACTGCAATCCTACAGGGACGATGCTATAGGTATAGACGGCCAAGAAATGGACGCGTACAGTTTACCTTTGGACAACACAATAGACAGGATGCAATCTGTGGAATCAACTCTCTATGGACACTGCATTTTTGAATATCGAACCTCGATTTTAGCTCCTGCATGCAAACAGAAAGTGATTCGTTTGGATAAGCAATGAGTATTGTAGGTTGCTCCGTGCATTTCACGCTTGGTCACTTATATTAGTACAAAAGACAATCTGAAAATTCGTCCAACAAACCGTAATTGTAAATTATTTAAAAGCAATTTATCCCTTAATAATGCGTTAAGTAGTCAGGTATTTTTATTAGTATTATACTACATGTGGTCAGAGTCTGACTCACCATGGGGATGCAAGTCCACTGAATGTAAAAGCATATTTGCGTCATTGCCCACTCATGCACAACAAATAACTTTTGTACGTACATTACTTCGAAACATGAGTGAGCTTCGGGCTGCCGCAGCGTTGAATAGTCCTCGATTGAAACCACAGGAAGTTCATTTTTTGTATCACATAGAACATCTGTGTGGATATATGCACCAGCAGTTGTATGCATTATTTCCCGCCACATTGAGAAGGCAAAATCAACTTCCCTGTTGTTTCAATCGGCGACCCAGACCCGCTATTCCCATGTGTAGAGGGTCAGTGGAACAAACCCATTAGGATTCACATAATGTCACATCACTCGAAGTACGTCTGTCCCCCAGTCATTCCTTTGGTCTTCATTTCCTTTCAATTTACGCTAGCGACAGACTATCTGAAGTATGGTAATAATAAAAAACAGATTTTTTGTGATGTGTGACTGTTTCATTCCTCCCGTCACGACAACATACTCACCAGCTCTAGTAGTTCACACATCGTTACGCACTCAAATGAGCTGGAAGATATCTGTTCTAAATTTGAGCTGTATACTAGACCAACGTATCTTCTGATATGGCACCAGATATTGTTACAGACAAGCCTTCTTCTGGATTCTTATTTTTCCAACCAAACCGTGCGTTTCTCAGTTTGGAATTATCCATTCCTCAATCATCCTTATATTGGGGACACGAATTCTCAAAGCCTGGCGTAGAAAAATCCTTTAAAGTAAGAGAGTATATAAGTATTGTAAGGCTTATTACGCTACTTGCCGGTCACGATCGATTTTGGTCAGCCGTTCTTATAATACATCCCATGTTATATTTGAAGTTGTTATAATTAAAGTATTGGTAGAGATCCAGAATGCATAATGTCGAGACGAGTGAGACATACTTAAAATATAAATTATAAAAATATTTTGTAATGGACTCATACCGCTAAACAATTATGGAAAGCATACAGACTCAAGAAATTCCTGTGATTTGTGTGTTGCCACATCACGCTTGCCTTGTTCCAGATACTTGTCAATATAAATCTGCACTTCATTCAGCTTTAAGAAGAAAATATTGCTGATAATATCAATTTATTAGTACAAGATCCACTGTAGGCACTTTACGGAAATGTACGGTTAGACAAAATACTCGCACTAATTTTTGAAAAACCATTATGCCTTAGACGCCAAAGTATAAATCAAAAGACATATCTGCTCGAAATGCTATGTTCCAGTGTTTACAACGTCTTATTCACAATAAAAAAATAAGATCAGCGAACATGACGGTACATACGATACTGTAACACGCATATTTTGCACAGATGATAATTATACACAGTACAGAAATACCTCAAGTGTATAAAATTACTAATATTGCCTTTACAAGCAACTATTTTCTAGTTTATAGTGTGATTCTGTAAATCATTTTGACAAGATTTTAGGAAGGCGCCGTCCTTATATTCCATTTTCCTTTTATAGATTAATTGGATACCGACCAAAAAAAAAAAAAAAAACAAAAAAACTAAAATTTTTTCCAAATGAAATTAAAAATTATATCATCCTCCAACAGTACCAAATGACCTATTCGACCCCCCCCCCACAAGTAAAAACTGGTTTTACTTTTCAACTGTTCCATAATTAAAAAAACTCATCTTGCAAGTAAAAAACTGAATAAGTGTTTCGTATGCTCTTTAAGCCAATGGTGCATAAGGGTGAATCAGTTTTATTCCCTGAAGGGAAAAGATTAGTGCCCCAAAATTCTATGTATTAATCTTACAGTGAAACGACCTTAACTTTGTATATTCTGACATTTGTATTGGCATATGGTATTGGACAATCCTAAATTTTTTTGCTAATCCTAAATAACCAGTAAGCTTATCAGCCACATGGCAGCATTTTTTCTGGAACCCTTTATTCCGTTAACGGACAGAAATTAAAAAAAAAAAATGTGTTTTTCTGAAGAGTAGATTGAATTGCTTGTAAGATTAGGGAACACCAAACGATCTTAGCTGTGGATCACGAAATGTCCCTTTTAAATTGGATGCTTTGAAGAAATTTGTGTATTTAACTGTGGTCTTTAATTTTCTTATGCTGTTAGTGCCTTTATCAGCGGTAGGAGTTAGGAGTAGCAAAAAAATATGATTACTCAGGACCAACTGCCAGGGTTGAATACAATGTCAAGCTGCCTCTAGAAATTAGAGGAAAAACTAAAGCAACATTGGAGAACCATGGACTAGCTTACTTGGACGCAGTAGAGTTGAAGGTAAATCGATATGATGATTGGATTAGGAGGGTCGATGCAATCCTCCGGAAAAATTGTCAGTTTCTTTGTTGTGCACAGTAGTAGTAGTTTCTTGTAACATATGTAGGAAGCGCTCAACAACTTCACACGTCGGAGCTGTACCATCCGCAAAACATAGTTGTGAGACTACATCCATGAAGACAATCATTAAGCGTTGACGGAAGGAGATTTCTCAAGCCTCCTATTTTAAAATATAAATCGAATTCGTTTCAAAGTTGACAGTAGTTCGTCCCAAGTAGTAATAAAAATACATAATAGTTTATATAATAAAGGTATGATTTTTTGGTGACCGGTACTCTCTCTATGAATTGAAACCAAGCGATTTTATATAAAGTGGAAAACAAGTCCAGAGGTCGAGTTTCTCTTCCATTCACAAAATATGATGGCATAGCCGTTTTTAAGTCATCGTACAGAGAGTATGGTTCCAAACCATACTCATTCTTAAAACAGAATTAACACTTCAAAGTAAACATTCTACCTATGTACACCGCCCCCATGGCTTAATAAAAAGGAATTAGGATCTGCCATCACCATTGATGAAATCGAATCTCCCCGTTGAACGCAATAACATCCAAGGAGAAGAAAACGTTGCCAGGCAGCGCATTAACCTCAATACCGTCACATGCCATGCGTAATACCAGTAATTGCCAAATGAACCGAGGACCAATGAAATTGGCGTACTCTCACGGCTGTTAAAGAATTTCGACTAGTGCCTTATCTATAGAGCCCACTTTTTAGTACAAAACTACAGCGGGCTTCTTAACAATGAAGATCAGAAATGAAGTTATTTTTAAAAACTTACAATTTAAAAGTATGTAACATGAATCTGAATTTAGGAAAAAATATAGATACATGAGTTACGTTTATTGTACCTTCTCTGTCGTTGTTTCCATTGCAGTACTCTGCTGGACGACCGTTCTACAGACCGGACAGTACTGGTATCGATGGTTTGGAACCATCTTGTCAGACACTCTTTGCAGCAAATATGCGAACATGGGAATTCAACTGATCATTGCGAATAGATCATCTTGCAGACAGGGCAGTCATCTATTCCCATCCGGAAAATATGAAGGTTAATATCTAACAGCATTTTTCCTGACGTTAGAACAGGTTTCCATAATATGCAAATACAAGAAAAGAAGTGGATTTTTGACAAATATGATTTTTAAACCTCGTTAAAGATACGAAAGCATGTTGAAAGAATCTAATAATGTAAGATAACAATTTCTCCTAGTCCATTAACGAATTAAGTTCAAGAAATACAAATGAAAACAATATCATGTTTTTTCAACTTCATCTATGATGTTAAGTAAGAATTTTAATTTATGAAGGGCTACATCTTTATTTCGAATATGTTAACGAACATTTTGTGTATTATTTATTAAACCACTATTATGATAGGTTTTAGAAGACATTATAACGCGATCAAAGAGTCCTGCTCATTATGACACCAGAACCTTAATTAAATGCCACTGAAATTTAACCACTTCACAATCTATATCAAAATATTGAATAGCCCATTTCTCCTGGTGTTGTTCCAGAATAAATTTAAAAATTGGCTATCTTCAATAGACCACAAATATTTTGCAGAGTATTTTCAAATTACCGCCCTGTTTTCTGACTTCCTTGTTCTTTTTAAAATACGCAAATAAATTATTGGCATCTTGATATTGGGAAATTAAATACAATCTTAGGGTTCATTCTTTAAGCTTAAAATGGCATAAAGGACGATTGTTAGAAATAATCATGGCAACACTAGGCCCATTCAGTCGCAAAATATCAGTTCACTATGGGGTGAAGGGGCATGAAAAGTTTGTAGAGTACAGATAAATATGTAAAACAAATCGGGATTTTTAATCGCTCCCGCTAAATAAGAGCGATTTACAGTAATTTATAGTACACGGCTAAATCAATTTGGCTGGTTGTACTCAAAGCTATCGCAGACTATGATGACCGAAATCATTTCATCTGCCTTAAAATGGCCAGTTTTATTCCCTACAAAGGGGAAACATGAATTATGATGGCCGGGCTGTCTCTGAAGAAAAAAACAATAACATATTATGTTTAAATAAATTTGTGAAAGGTCCACTCACATATAAACGTCCCACAGGCTTGAAAACGTCCCTATAAGGCATATTGTTTCGGATCAAACGCGCACGTGCGCGTGGCGAGAGAGAGAAATTCTTACTTGAAATACAGTTTGCTACAATTTGTTTTTTAAATTGCAGATATTGAGAACTTTTTCCACAGATTTGACCGTCCCTGGTTTTCAAGCTGCAGTTGGTGTGCTTTCATAATGCTAAAAAACAAAGATTAGAAACAAAGCTGATACTCGATTTATCTTCATGAAAAAAATCATTTTCCTTACGAAATTGTGGAATGTTCCACTTAATTTGTATAATAACAATAGTATATACTTAATTATTCCATTCGAAAGTTTGATGTTAGCCAAATTGTGTTTGAAGTCCTTACCATCCACAACATCAAAGCTTGAGAAGATAGATCTTCAGTATCAGAATTTGGAGGGCATAGATGGTCTACAAAGAGTCGCAACGCACAAAGTGCGCCCCAAATGTCTCTGAAACCTGTAAAAATGCATGAAAACCTCCTTCTCGTTACAATCGGCAGTTTGAACACAACACCAGTCAGCCTCTTTCTAACAGTATAACAACTTATTTTTGTAGTTTTAAAATAAACGTCTTACTACAAAGCGACTTTAGATATACAAAGAACTTCATAATGTTGTAATGAGAAGCACCTGTATATTGTTTTTCATATTGACTGAGTATTATAACCTTAATTATTATATCGTCGTGGGTTCTGCATACTGTCGAACCAGCATAAATGCTAGTTCTCAGAAAACGGCGTGTTGAAAGTTTGTGTGACTTATAATGCGTGTATTAACTGAAAAAGGAAATGGCTATTTAAGTGGTGTATTGTTAAAGACAATGAATGTACTAACTGACGAACGTATAAATACCAAGAAACAACTGTTTTCTTATGTTCAAAATGGCCACTGTAGCTGAATGGGTTCGATGTTTTGTCAACCCAATGTTTGATTCGCTGTGCTTTAAGGAGTCGAATAACGTTTCGACTGCATGAAACCCGTTGATTTATAATGTTGGTATGGTGAGATTACTATAGCTACGGGTGTTTAACTATTTTAAAAATGATTATGCCGATGATAAGAATAACGATGACGGTGATGATAGTGGCATAACGATGAAATAAGGACACATCGAGCGGGACGACGACAATGATGCTACTGACGATGAGATGATGATGAATGATAATGATATGATGAAGACGAAGACGACCGACGATGACGATGTCTAATGAAGACGATGACGACGACTATGACGATGGCTATTGCAATGTGTTTATGTTACAAACCATGCAAATTTGTAATACAACGACTTCCAGAAGCGGTTTAAAGTGGAAACTTCACTGTTTGCATTATCGTTCGTTGTAAAATATAGCGCATGACCTGACCACGATACCAACGAATTCAGAAAATTACACCTCTTACATCATTTGCTCCTTCAAAATTAATATCTTCAATTAGTCGCCAATATGTTTTAACTTTTAACCTCATTTTTGCAGAAAACAACTAAATTTCAAAGAGTAAATAAGGTAGAAGGAACACAAACATTTTAGTGCAATGTATATAAAAATGATAAATAGTATGGGCATGTTAAACACCAAATAAATAAATGGGGCCCTAGAACTTCAAAAATTGGTCTCCGAAATATTTAAAATGTCACTGGAATGTTTCATAACTCAAAGATTTGGAGATAAAAGTGGTCTATTTTCTCGTTTTCTTTCTTAATTTCTCATTACATATATAGTTCCCCTAATCTTTCAGTAATGTACAGCTTAAAATATTACCAAACTTGAAACGAATTAACTAATGGGTAATATACTCATAAAATTAAATAATCTAACACTTTAGAGGGCACTACGCTTATACAAACAACTTCGTTCCAAAAAAAATCAATTTGTTCCTGAAAGGCGCTTTTTTTAAAATGATGTATATATTAGTAATTATTAGTTTGCAGAATATCAACGTTACATCAAAGAAAATCACACTTTCGCAATATGTTTACGAGTCTATTTTTGTAACACGGTTTACTAATGGGTGGGGGTTGGTGTTAAACACCCCGCAGATTCATTCATAAAGCAATGGATGATTTTGATGTTGTATCCCGTTATAGCCATTGGTCCACCGTTTTCTCTACTTACTTGCTTCCAACATAACCTAGTATGGGCGTCACCAATGACGTCAAGTTCACAGTAGTTGGCAAAAGTGGTCATATTCACAGACCACCTCGAGTATAAAAATGAAAAAAATGGAAATTTTGCAAATTTTAAACAAAAAAATAAGTGTGTAATCACATTGAAGCTGGGGGAAATGATATGGAAAAATGACTAGGTTTTTAATCACATATAATTGTAGAGGCTACAGTGCACAATATTTCAAACAAATGAACTAATAACTAAAGGTAATGCGTAGTCATTTATAGGAGGCGAATCAGTCCTCGAGGTCGTAACACTCAATAATGGCGCCCGTTATTTTTATTTTGTCCCGCCGCATGCTCCATTATGAGCCATATAGATGATACCTAAACTACAAATATCTATTCTATTAACCATGTTACACTAAAAATACTTAATTTGTTTGGGTTTGTTAGGTTTTGTAATTAGGTTTGTATAGGTTTTTTAAGTTAATCTGCCTTATTTATGTGTATTTTGGTATGCTGATAATGAAAATAAGATAGAAACTGGCATTAGCGGCTCATTATTGCAGAATAATGGCAGTACACTGACCCACTCAGAATGCTGCCATTTTCAATTAATGGTATAGTTTAAGAGGTATAGAACCATTCCATCAATCGACTTCGACGCTAACCCGGCCTGGTGAGGGTGCTACCTTCACAATTATTTTTCCGCCAACTTAGCAGAAGCATGTGAAATAATTATATATGGAAACTAACGAAAGTTTTTACGTTTTTTTGCGCAACCGAGGGAAAGTTTACCTTGGGTGGTAACTCCTCCCCTTTGTAATACGCGGGTTAATAATGTCACTATGTCCCCCCCCAAAAAAAAAAAAATGATAATTTGGTGTATTTGTACAAATGTTAAAACTACAAAACTTGGATAATTCTTTTTAACGACGCACAGACCGTAGTTTCAAAAAGTACAATACAGTAACTTAAAAACAACAACATTAAAATGTGACAATAACATGACCAACCCTAATGAAGTAAGAAAGGTAATTCACGATTGCCTTAAATCTTGATAGACAGACCCGATTTATCGATTTTGATCACTGAAGTAGCAATCTTTGTCCAAGCGAATACGCATGCGTTCACAATTTTATCTGTGTGCTTGAGATATTGGACACCCAAGGCTATCGAATACGTATTCGAATTGTTTTTGAAACCATTTATATACAATGCGTGTTATGCTATCGACTGCGGCTCTTTTTGGTTAGGAGATGTATTTCACTTTATTTTTTGGGTAGCAATAAAGATACCATAAATGCCAACCAGAATCAACGATTAACTCAATTTGACCAATAAATCAGATTCGACACTAGGTCGTGACCACGACGATAAGTCCTATATCGTCGAATATAATTTGTAACCTATTATACCAATAGGTCCTCCAGTTATCTTCAAAGTAAAATGTCATTCATCCTGATTTTTTTTTTTCAATTAAACGGACGTTATCTCGTACCTTAGTTTCACAACTTTTCTGAGAGTTGCCTTCTCCATACACAAATCCTTCCTTGCTTCCACTGATATAGTGTGCATGATATTTCCGATGACTGGATTGGCGGCTTGTATGTTTTGAAGCCATTCAATCGATTGCTAATTTTTCCAAGATTTCCTCTTTCTCTTTCTGGTCGCAGTGCCTCTCTGTTATATATAGAGCTGTATCATCTAGGGCCTGAAATAATTTTCAAACTGCAAGAGTTTTTTTTTTTTGTATGTTATCGCGACATTTTTTGTGCTTGTGTGTCCCTTTCGGCATGGCCATTGCCGAGTTATTCAGTTTATTAGAATTATACTTTCTTTTTCTTGTTATTTGGCACGTATATTCCATGTCATGGTGTTCCATACTCTTCCACTTCTTTGTAAAAACTTCTCTATTATATTCATAATCTAAAGGTACTCTGTTTTCGAGTTCGATCCTGATAGGACCCAGGACGCCCAAACTCAAGTCATATCTGGATGGCCGCTTATTTTCCCTTAATAATAACTATATATTCCACATAAGGCTATTTTATGCAAAAATATCAACTGGCATATGTTATTGCACTTACCTTTGTCAGTTACAAAAATTAAAATTTTCCCAAATCAAGCAAACCTAAATTGATAAGATGGACACTTTTTTGTGTAATTTTGAGGAAGAATAGGGTACAAGGGTTTTATACAATTGGTTTTCATAATATTTCTGTGAAACAAATTGAAGAAAATTACAATTACTTGACAATGTTTACAAATAAGGTTAGGGGAGGCTGAAGGAAGAGAGAGGAGAGGAATGCTAGCGGGCGGAGCGTGCGGGGCGGGGGCGGGGCGGGGCGGGAGGGAGGGGAGGGAGGGGATGGTATATGATAGGAGAGGAGAGCGGATGAGAGGATATGAGCAGTAGAGGAAGAGAGTATATTGATAGGAGACATTCAGACTTCTCTTTCTCTCTATATCAATACAATACCATTAAGATTGCCGGACGAACATAGGCATTGCAGCTTATCAAATTTATTTTTTCCCTCTCATAGTTTATTTAAATATCACTTATTTTATGTTCTATATAAACGGTATGCCAAAAGCTTTTCCCGTACCACTCGTCTCTTCGGTCTTTAAGCAGTCTTTGCATATGGCTGTCATTTGATAAGAGCAGGGAAATTCCAACCATCTCGAAAAGATTGATCTCGTGCCGCCTTTGCACGTGCGTCCCTTCAATGAAACCACTACCAACAACTTTGTGATGTCGCTGTACACGTTTGATAGCTCCATTGTACGTGTCCATCAGGTGTCTAGATTTCATCATAGTATGGGATACACACTGTATATTCATTAAAATAAAGGGAAAATACGGGGAAGTTCTCACTTTGATTATATACCGTATTTTGAATGGGATAACTATTGCATGGGCATACACTGTAGAAACAATGATTAGAAATTAAACACATTTCTAAACACTTTTGCAGCATATTTTAATCATTTTAAATTATCTGTTTAATATTTAAATACCAGTGGCGTAACCAGCTTTTTTTAGGGAGGGGGGACATATATATCCGGGGGGAGTGTATATTAAAATTTGTTAGTGTAGTATATACCTATATTTTTCACTATAAATTGGCAAGTGTGCAGAAATTCACTGTTTTTCGGGGGAGGGGGGCAAGATTACCCACAAGGGGGAAAGCTGCCCCCTCTGGTTACGCCACTGCTAAATACCTCATATCTTAACATGTTTAAAGTCTAAACATGTTTAAAATCTAAATACGTTTAAAATCTAAACATGTTTCAAATCTAAATATGTTTAAAATCTAAATCTAAATCTTTTAAAACATGTTTAAAATATAAACATGTTTAGGCATTTGACAATAGGTGTCTAGGCATTTGATTATTACTTTTTTCAAAATACCTCAAGTTCGTTGTTCCTGTTTTCATTGCAAGCAGATGTCTTGTAGGTCATTTGTATAAAATCCATGACGTAATGCTTCAGAAACTCCTCACAAACTTCTGGTGAAACGTAATATTTCAGAGGTTGATGCCAAGACGACCCAGCGAGAAGTTTGTGAAATATGATCTCGATCGCTTCGTCTTTAATCAAGGCTATGTAATCAAAACAAAGTAAGTTGAAAATGGGTCTATATAAATAATTTCCATCGAAAACGAATGTTGGTATCTCGCTAAGAATACTATTCATTTAAACTGTATTTACAGTCTAATTCATGATAAAAGGTTATACAGCTATTTACCTTTCTGTTCCAAAGCATGCGTGTATATTGCATTCAGTTCTTCTCTAAGAAGCCATGAAAAAGGAAGTTGGTTGGTCGTGTGCCTGTTGCAAGATTTAACCACAGCTTGCTCTTCCGAAATGTGCTCTCTGGGTGACAGATGTATTGGTGATATCTGTGGGTTGGCAAGAACAGCAAGCCAGAGTTGGTGGCGCCAGTCGCTTTCTGGATATTGCTGTAAAAGGTTCAGGTTGTCTTGGTAGTCACAGTAAGCCAGCAGCTTGGCCAGGAGCGGACTCACAATAGCAATGAGACCCTGCCAGATTGATTTGCTGAAAAAATATCAGGTGATTCAACATTCGAATAATTTGTTGCTTTTAAAACTTTTTCTTCTTATCGTACGTGTCCAAACACAGTGGTCCTCAAATATGATCTATCCAGAGATGGGTACAATGTCTTGCTGCTTCACTGAATTTCGCATGGTCCTTGTCTGTGCATTGTTGCTCCAACAGTGGGCAGACCAAGAAATGGTCCTACAACATGTAGTATTCTAATCTGCTTCCAGGAAGCCCCACTTCTGCAAGGAACCCTTAGATCGGCCAATTCCGGATCTCAATCTGTTGCGACTTCGCAATTCAGCCCATGATGAGTCAGCTCCAGGTGGAAGATGCTCTCCTGGTTCAATACCTATAGATATTACTTGGTTGATAGCAAGTCTTCTTTCCACAAAGCGACTCTCTTTCAAGGGGTTGGACTTTGCTTTAGAAACTCTCTCTGGATTTCAGGCGGTTAGCAACTGGTCTCTGTCCGGACATATAGTTCTTCACATTAGATACTTGGAAGGTACGCTCTTGCATGCTCGTTTACAACTTACACAACGGTATTTTATAACGTTGTATAAGGAAGACAAGCAGACAATTAAGGCACATAAAAACCAGTTACGTAAAAATAAGACAGCGGCAGTTTATCAAGTATACAAGAACTACATGGGCATTCTTAAATTGCGTATTTACAAAACATTACCAACCTGAATGTGCCACTCTTTTGTTTATCAGCAACTGCTAATGCGACATTGTTTAGCCATGAATCTGCTCTTCCAGGACGTCGTTTATCTCGTTCTCCAATCAGAAACATCAACCGTTTCTTGATGACGGTGACGAAATTGATCAAATCTTAGATATAATATGAAGATAACCAATTTTAAATACAACATAAATTTTAAAATGGATTATAAATTGAAACAATAAACTGAAAATGCTTAGTACTTTGTATTTGAAATTTTAATGCGGAATTGAAATTTGCACTTGTTAATGTTATAAAAATATAACTATACTAGAGTGTGGGCCTGACGTTTCGATCCTAGCAGGATCTTCATCAAAGGCAAACTGACCCAAAAAAATATAAGTAGACAAAGTTTCATGCTATGTCATATTACAATGTCAGGCTATGACACAATATTACATTATTTCGTCATGTCGTTTTTCATATAAGATTCAACTTAGCAATACCTACCTGGATGTTCTTTACTGGCATTCACAGATAATAACTTCATGATCAAAGAAATGCGCTCTGTCATACGTTCTGAACTTTGATCACCATCAAAAATGCGTGCAGCAGCTACATGTAGGCTGTCAAACAACAGCCGGTTGACATCGATAGGGCACCGTTTGGTAGCATCAGTATCTCTTTCCATTAGATGAAGCAAGGGCATTTCACAACCTGGAACCTCAAATGCTCTAAGTTCTGGTAGCATAGGCTGGGATACTTGTTGTGGCACGATCACGTCTTCTATGTCCATATTTTCTGAAATAACAAATTGAAGTTAAATTTGAAGTTGACCTTTTCAACATAATCTATGGAATGTAACTGTGTGGTGAATTAATGTGTTCGTACTCAAGATGTCGATACATTTTCTTGGGATCATGAACGTTAAGTATACATCTTGCTTCTTTAAAGTATACATCAACAAACGCTCGGTTATGCCCGGCCTTCTCTGGTTGAAACCAGTTTCTATTTTTGTAAATAATGAAACGCCTTCAATTGGCGGTTTTGATTTGAGGTCACCCCTCATAACTTAAATAAAAGCATTTCCTTATTTTTTCTATATTACTTCTATACTTCAATTACTTCTAAAGTACTCAAACAACCCAAACTCAAAACAATGACACAAAAAACCCAAAATAGTACAAAGCGCACTTTACTATAATTGAACCGTAAAACTGGCGCTAACCAAATGTGAAATGTCTCAAACAAGTTAACGCCATAATACTGAGATACAGCCTCTTAACAGGTGCGACATCCCTTTATCAGTCTGCATCAACGTAGGTAAACATTGGAACCACGACCAGCTCCTCAATGTTAACACTGATCAACCATATGTTCTCACGACACACCCCAGCATTTCCTAACCAGCTAGTTTCTTGCACCCAGAGAATATACCAATGGTATTTGGCACGATAAAGGTATTACAAGGCACTAGGGTCAAACTTATTGTAACCATTACTGTGTCCAATAGGCTCACATTTTCGTCCCAAAGTCATGATCTACTAGCGTTGCCTCCCTCTTCATTGTAATTTTTATTTCATAGTCAGAAATTCTATCTAAACTTCTAAAACCTTCCAAGTGTTGTTGTGACTACTTTTGTCATATTCCATTCCAGCTTCCACCAGAGGTTGATCAGGAACTCACAAACTTGTCGAGCCCGCAGTACTGTATGGAACTGTCATAGCAGGGCCCTCCTGAATATCAAGGTAGTCTCTCAAAAGATTTTTTACACCAAGGCCTCGAAGACTGGCGATATCTGGACGGTTTGGCTGGGCAGAATGGATCATCAATATGAAGAAGACAAAGTACCTGAAACCGGTTTAATACGATGCAAGTAATGTAAAATCATAATATAAGTAGAATTTCATATTTGAATAAATTCACAACAAACACTAACGGGCGTAAGTACATTACAATCTAGTGATCCAAAGAAAGCATAAAACAAACATGCATGTCTCACCTTGAAATCAGTGAAGCCCTTGCAGTCGCTTGCAGTGGAATAACTAAAACCACAGTGGGGCGGAAAAATATGGCTACTACCAGCTTGAGCTTCATCGTCCCTGCCTGGGTGTCCGGCTTGTATTACATATGAGCGCGCAATCAGCTATTGGTTAGGTGGCCGTCTTCCATGGAATAAGCCACGCACGCACATTCTTGGCATTTTTGAAGAATTTTCCTGCAAATTAAAATCAAAATAGATACTTAGAAACGTTATACACAATAAAAAATCTGAACCGAGGAGGGTTGTTTTAATTGCGCCTGCACCAAGCAGTGTGTAAAAAGGTAAGGTCCTCCTCAGGAACAAGGTTGTGAATAATCCGTTAGCAACTAGCTTCACATAACTCTCACGTGGCAGTACAGGTGTCCAAAAAAATGTTAACAATCGGCACACAGGATTTGTAAAAACCAAGTACCATGGGTGTGTGTTTTGTATGTCTTAAAGTAACTAAATAAGCTTTTATTTGGCCGTTATTCAATTCAATGCGATATGTAGAACAAAAGATATGCTTCGTCAAAAGGAGATACAAATTCGGATGGTTTCCTGATTGGTCTTTAATTTAGTACATTTGTAGATGTATGAAAACATGCTTGGTAACATACTCAAATTGGTATTGATTGTGTTATTGATGTGCAATGAACTTCTTGAGATTATTGACAATCCCTTTGAACTCATTATTGTCATAAAAAGTGATCATTGTCTTTATGATCAGCAATACTTTGCATTTTTCAAATATATTCAGTCAGTTCACTTCATAGCAGAGTTAGCGCTATCAAATCGCTCAAAAATTACACAGAATGTTAACCAAAACCAAATATTAAACAAAAATCAGACACTTCCTTTATTGGATTCCCGGTCCCACCCAAGAAAATCTATGATTTTATAGTCAGAATAAACAAAAAACACGAAAGTAAACAAAAAAAGATAAGGGAAATCTGATAATTGCAATCTAAACACTAATATAAAACGGCCTGAATATAAGTGGTTGTAAATTTTAAAATAAGTTGCTTCGAAACACTCTAGAACGTCATTGAAAACCGTGCAGCTGAGCTATCATCTTGAAAAGTAATCGATTATTTTTTTACATACAAAAAATGGAAAAACTTCGTAATTAAAAACCAGATTTATAATTGCGCATTCCATCTTCGCTGCTTCATGACTGAAAAATATTGACATTGATCTGACCATTTGTGGGACCGACACGTCGCTAGTTACCGCCCAATTAATCCCGAGTATTAAAGTTAGAAAACATGGTCTGGTTTCCGTTTTCTGAAAGTCATATTCTTTTCCATGAACAATGGAGGCACAAAGGCGTAATTAAGTAGTGAGTGAAAAGAGTTTAACAATGAAAGGGTATATATAAAAGCGCTGGTAAAATTACACCCAATATTATGCTAGACAAAGTTCAGATGGGCCTTTAGCTTTCGACATCCTTGACGACGTTCTTGACACAAGTGACCGTATCCACTGCTTTACTTGCAAAGTGTGTCATTCCTAGAAGGCCAAAGTTCTTTTGTGTAGCAGTGGATCGTATACACAAAAGAACTTTGCCTCCTAGGAATGACAACGATAGCGGAAAAAACAGTGGATACCGTCACTTAGGTATCGAACGCTAAAGTCGTAGTAACATATGGGCTTGTCTAGATAATATTTAACTTCTTTGTGAACTTGCAGGACCTACAATGATGAATCTATTTTATAAAGATGTTGATCGAAGCATTAATTTTCAACGGACCTCATATTTCCAGCTTTGATACCTTTTGTCTAGTTCACTTCATTGCACACTGAAAACTAGTATGCTAACGTGTCTCCATGGGGTAACCGACAAAGGCATCAGTGATCTAACTCAACTCCTGTAAATTATTGGAAGAATAACTGAGCATATGAGTTTATGGAGCATATCTTTTGGTTTTTCTAAAGCAGCTTCATTCAATATTTAGACAAATGACATTTCAATTTTAAACTACCGTAATGTTTTAAAAGCATTTCTAACGATTCAGTTGATAAGGCGGGATATTGATTGTAGAAAAGTCCGTCACCCATTTTTCCAAGGCACTAAGAACGTCTTGTTGTTCAATGCTCAGCACAGTGGAAGTTGACACAGGAAGTGTTTCTCTACCCTATTGATGAGCGGCGTTGGGAAATCATCATGTACAACATCTTTGTCTGCTATGACATCAATCTGAAATCGAAATGAAAGAAATCTGTTAAAGGTGCATCGTGATTTGAGCACCTTCTGATTTGATCATTGAATCACTAGATTCCTTTGCGGAAAAAAGCTTATCTCAAAATTTCAGCTGATCCCGATCTTGCGGTTTGTTTATGACATGCTCGTTTCCACGGGCCCATAAGCCCGTGTTATAAGTTCTTGTCCGTTTACAATGCGATTCTTACAGAACAAACAGCCGATTGGCACGTAAGATATGGCACACATGGATACTAATGTTAACGGTTAATTCAGATGATATGAAAATCTAAAATTTTTTGAGGTAAGTTGGGGGGGGGACCGAGGCTGTGGAATCACGAAATGCCCCTTTAACTAGAAGGCCTCTAATGCCATAAAGAAAGTTAAGGAACCAACGAAAAGATAACCAGAGTTTAAGGTACAGTTTAATTTAAGAAAGCCGGAGGAGCAATCAGTTGATAAGGTTAAGGTAGCTTATATTCCTTCAAGAATATATTAACGGAGAAACCTGTTCAAGAATCTACACAATATATCCGCGGATAAAAAATTCTTGTTAATGGTTTCATGCGAAAACAGAATTATACTAACCATAAAACGCATTTAAACATGTTGTCTGACCATGCGTTTTTGAAATTCGCGCTAGTGTATATGGGATATGTAGTTGTGTTATGCGATACGGACGGCACAGTAGCGTCACACCTTCACACATGATGCTTCATAATGTGTATTCCTGTGGCATGCATGACGCAAACGTGCCGGTAGTATCGCATAAACAAGTTATACACTAGCGCGATTTTAAATAGCACATGATCAGACAAGGTGGTTTTAATTAATTGTTAGGGTTAATATAATTCCATTTTCCTATGAAACCACTCGATATGTGGTCAATAATTATTTTATAGTTATATTGTGTAATATATTCGTTTACGGGTTCCCTTTCTAATGCTACTTCAGCTCACTTCCGGTAAAAGAGTGGTCATTATTTTATGGCCGAGGGGGTGGAGAATTTCAACCTTTTCGGTGGCTGCGAAAAAAAAATCGCGTTCCCCTTCGCATTTCCCTAATTCCTTAGGATTTCGCCATTTAAAAGTTCATGTTACCCTCTATCCTTCATGAAATTTTCATATTCCCCCTCGTTGACAATTTTGTCATATTACCCTTAAGCTCCATTTCCCCCTGGACTGAAATAATGACCCCTCCTTAAGGCGGCATCAGAGGGGGGGTGCAGCTTTTTCAATGAAAATAGGGCAGAATTTATTATCCCCTTCGCACAGACTTTAACAGCGCTTTATTTCGTTAACATGATTTGGCAGGGGTTTATGTAATTATGCCGGCGAAACTCGTTACCTTTGCTATCATTCCTCTATTGATTTGGTACGTTATAATGAAGCGAAATTTTAACTACTTAGTTCTCCCACAAGGCAGACAATGATGAATATTATTAATCTTTTCCTGGAGATTGGCCAGTGTTGATTTTCGGAAGACGATTAACTACCACACCCCACCTTTCATTCAATTAAGACGTGGTTTTTGAGAAAGAATAAAAATTACAGTATACTATTTTGAAAACTTAAAAAGAGATATATTTGTACGAAATCCTTGTGTACTCGACATTTAACTCTGTGAGTTCCAAGCCCTATCACGTAGCGCTGACTCCAACAATATACATAGTACTGGTTGAGAGCATTAATATAGACTTTCATAAGTTATACTGTTGAGGAGGACAAACAGTGCGGCCAGTCTCCATGCAAACTTTGACACGAGGAATGTTTGTACAAACCTATACACATGTCAAAATTATATAATAAGAGGGTTTATCAGTGGGGAACATCGTGTTAAAAGACACTTCTCGGGCAAAACGATGACCAGTTTGACGAAGTGGTGTCTCCGTGCTATCATTTTTAAACCCAAAACTTCGTAACCAAAATTCCCATCTACTAGGTTTGTTTTTTATTACAGTCAAAATCGTAGGTTAGTTGAAACCAGCTACTTAGCTATGTTACACGGGAAGAGGACGTAGACGGACTTACGACGCGTAACTGGAGGTCCAAATAGAGGGCGAATAAGGCTAGCTGGATTTTTAAAGGGACATGGCAGGATAAGCAGAGAGAAGGGGCCCTCAAGAGTTGTAAAATAGGCTGATGAATTGTCCATTTTGCGCTTATTGCGTGTAACTAAAACACTGTGTTAAAAGAGGGTTGAAGCCTGATGTAAATTAGGCTAGATGCAACACAATGTGACGGGTTTTAATAGGGTGAAATAATTGTGTCAGTAAAATAGGGTCACATATGGAAAACCAACCCTTTGCGACTTCTAAGCCTAATCTTTAGCAAGTAATGATTACAAGTATTGCAATTCTACTTTGCAAATCGCCTACCTTGTAATTCCTGGTCAATGAAAACTGCTCCCAAATTATGATAAGTTGCGCTTTGACGTAGAGTGTTGATGACATGGTAAAGCCGCATAATTCTCAGTTAGAATTAGTAAGTATCGGCCTCCATAATTGGTAAAAGATTCATATAAATCATATATCAACTGACAAATGATCTATAATAGATTGGCGGATTTAGGCCAAATGTAGAAAGGCGGTACTGATTGCATAATATTATGATTCTTGTGATAGCGGGTTACTTAATTATGCATATTTAAAAAAATATAACGATCCCAACCGAAAGCCATACCGTTTACCGGGTTCTTCTTACCCAGGACCACTGATGGGGCCCTCAAGGGACTAGCTTGAAGTAAAACCTGCCGCACTGCAGTCTGGTCATTCTCTCCTCGCTGGAAAGGAAGATTTAAAACGGGATGGTCGACAAATGCACAAAGGGCGGGATTATCAAGAATTCGCTAAAGCAGTTCTGTTGATGTTGATAGCATTTTATAATGCTTTTAAAATAATTTCAATACAATTCAATAATTTTTTGGGTTCAGTTCCAAATTTAATGGGTGCAGCGCCAATTGTTGAAAACCATAATCAATAAGAAAAATCGGTTTTGTAAGTTCGGATATATTAAAATATGGCCGAAACTTACTCCCATATATGTTATTTGAGGGCCCCGTGTGGTCGAGTGGATTGAGTGCTCGCCCCGCCACTCCATAAGTTGTGGGTTCGAGTCCCACTGCGGCCACACGTGTTGGGCCCTTGAGTAAGGCACGTTACCTCAATACTCCTCGCCACCCAGTGTGTATCAAGGGTACCACGTTATTCAATGGGGAAAGTAACAGACTCGCTGATCCGGGAGTGACGACCCCGCACAGCACAAAATAATACGGAGGGAGTCTGGACCAAACGCTAAGAAAAGAGAGAGGGCACTCGCACCGAGCTTAACTTTACTTTACTATGGATATTGAAAGTTATTTTCAGATATGCATGTTCTTTTCTGCTTTCCTTGTGACAAAGATAATATAGAACAACCGAGCAGACGCATAAACAAAACGGAAACAGGCTTTCCCTAATTTTTTAATTACAATGAATTTGTTAAAATTCTGTACATCATATAAAGACAAGTCATGAAAAAGAAAAATCTTCCTTCCCTGTACCGAAATAAGAATGGTAACTATAATTTAACTACTGTAATGATAAGATATTCAAACCGTCGTAACATTATTAATACGAAGAGGAACAAGAAAAGAAAATACTACCTCAGGAGCTAGCAAAGTTTTGTAAGCCAGTTTCTAACTCTTCATGGGGTCTGACGCATCGGGGTTGCTACCAAAGTTGCGTCTTGACATGAATGTGTGAGTCAAGTTTCTGTAACCGAAGGCTTGGTGGTTTTTGGGATTGTGTACAGAAGTGATACACCATTTTGATGGGCTAAAGAGAGAGTAAAACAGTTGTTGGAAAAATGCATTGACAAGTCATTTAAATTTCCCAGATTCAGCGACATATTATTGAGTTTCTTCTGGACCAAAAGATTTTGCTATTTTATTAGTAATCATTACATTACCTGTAATAGTCTCTCAAGCCAAAGTATTGGCGAGTTTGTTTATTGTATATAGTAAAGGTTAGCTTCAGACAGTGGTTTTGAAGGGTGCTGAACCAAATCGTCAGTAGCACAGAGGCCTCTGTTGAAATGTATAAAAATTAATATTAACATGGGTGACACTGCGTACATGGTACACATAATGACTCTGACGTATTTGTATTTAAGCCCTTTGTATGTACATTCGGCAATGGTGTTCTTGAATTGATTTCAGTATATTGTCGATGATAGCCATAGTGAGCGCAAAAGGCATGGGCCAGCAATCCTTAAGATCCTGGTGTGCTCTACAGCGTAGGGTCCGGGCTCGCCTGAGACCTTGAATGTTTTAATATTAGATGCTCTGAGTTTGATTTTGGCCAATTTTTCAAACAATATTGGAGTTTGTACCTACATTATGTACAAGAATGAAACCTTAAATGTGGAACCAGGAAATGAACAATAGAATTGAGTGGTTGTGTCAACGTCTACAAGGAGGGGCGAGAAAAGCATTCATATTTGGTTGGTGATGACATCAATCGGGGTGCTATTGATTTTCAGAGAGTAATAGAAAATTCCAGGTGATTGGCGTGTGATCATATTCATGGCACTGACTGAAAATCAATAGTTCACTAATGTTGTTCATTTTTTTTGGTGGTAGTTGTATTTTTTTTTGTGGCCCTGTTTATTGGAATGGAAGCCCCGTAAAGTTGGACTAGGTATCATCTCATTTCCTGCGACCTTTAAGGTTTTGGAAGTATGCACTATCTAAAACTCCGAATTTAAGTACAGAATGCACTACTAAAAGGGGTCCATGACAAAGAATATAATTTGAATTACACTAGGAATTGTTCTATCACTGGCAGTATCGTCAGTTCTAAATGGTCTGGTTCTCCTTGAAAACAACAATCCCTTGTTCATTTTGGCTGGATCCAGCGCCCAATTGACAATCCAATAAATGCCACCTTCTTTTCGGTCTGGCTTTTTCTTCATCGTCTCTACTGATCACTTTCAACAAAGGATGTAAGTCTTGTACAAAAAGATTAAAAGATAAAGAAATCGTCAAAAAAAAGTCGCGGTCGTGTTTCAAACAAAGGCTTTTCTCACAAATTTCTGGCTAAAATTAGGGTGCATTATAAAAAACAAAGACTCCACCTCCTTTTCACCCCCCCCTTGGGGGGTATGTTGTTTTAATGTCTTGTTCGTCCTCACGCTATGGGGGTTGGTCCCGAACAGCGATTTCGAAATAGGGGGGGGGGGGGTTCTTATCATCCCCGTTCTAAGCCCCCTTAAAATTTGGCGTACGCGCCGAAACCGATACGAATCATTGCTTATTATAGGGTCTTAGAGCAAGAAAAATGGACATAGGTACATCATATCTCTCCCGCTTTGTTGCTTTAAATTCCAAGATAAAAAACTAGATTTTAAAATTGGTTAAAAATTAAGACCAAGAAATACGTCTTCTAACACCATTAAAATTCTCAGTATGTGTGTGTGTCTTGAACAATCTGAAAAAAGGCGTGATACGAGGCAGATCACCGTATAAATAAATACGGTTGTGTCTGGGGTTTAATATTTGTGCATGCTCGTTACAAGTTTCTGAGGTTAGCTTGCTTAAACTGCCACATTGATCTATGCTCGCGCTCTGGGGGGCACACGTCAACTTGGACTTGCACCAGAGCGTACTTGCCAAGGCTGTATATTTACATTGGACCTTGTAATGCGAACCCATACGGAGTTGATTTCAAACGGCGTTGTCTAATTCTAAGTGACGATTTTCATCGATTGAGGGCGCTTTTTCAAAATGGCCGCAAAATGGTTTTAAAAAAAGCTTATAAAAAATAAAATAATCGTGTATAAAGTGCTCAGAAAAAATTGATTACGTCCGTGGACCTTATTGATTAACCATATTCAATGTTTTTCCACCTAATATCAAATTCTCAGGTTTTTTCAAATTGGTGGCCAAAATGATAAAAAGCCTATAAAAGATAAAGTTAAGCATGTATTAAAGGAGTTGCTTCAGAACATATGTTTGCGTGTGATTTCACATGTGGACCTTGACAATATACTCAAAAGGAGTTTTGGTTGTCAGCTTAATGTCAACTCTTAGTCACAGTTTTCAAATGATAGAGGGAATTTTTAAAAATGGTGGACAAAAATGATAGGAAAAGATAATCTAAAAATAGAATAGTCATGATTAGGAACAACATCTTCCTGGTAAGGTTTTCCCGTAAGCTTAATCCATAGGTTAGAACGGGGCTCAGCTAGGAGGCTCAGGGCCCTGTTAATTCCCATGCTGGGACTAGAGACTTCCTAGGAGGACACTCGTGAAATATTCTCTTCGAAGAGTTCATTCAGGACAGGTAATTAGACACAGTAAAATCCCATGAGAAGCCATGATGGACAGAATCACGCGCGGCAGTGCGGCAGGCTTTCATGGAGCGTGAGCTGGCCCCTTGTTGCTTGAAAACCAGCGTGAGGAACTCTGCTACGTTCCCAAAGATTCCTTATATAAGGCGATTGTTAGCATTTGTTGTCTTCGTACCATGCGTGAGTACTTCCTGATACGGGAATTTAAGTCTTTATCGTGGAAGGAGCCTGTCTTGCCTCCCAGGGCAGCAGCCTCTTCAGAAAAGGCCTGGTGCCGTGTAGGATCTGATAGGGAACCGTCGTGTCGTACAGAGTCAGGTGAAGGGTCTGAATTGTCGCTAGAAGAACTTGAGTCTTGTCCGGGTTCATCAAGAGTCTCTCCTCATCGGAAGGGGTTAAAAACGGTTCACCGCGTGAGAGGAAAGTAACTTACGGGAACCAACTGTCTGCGACCAGTACGGGCTATTAGAAGCACGTTGCACCCGCGGATCTCGAGGGAGCGCTACGGCACCCTGGGTATCATCGCTCTCGGGAGAGAGATCCTGTTCCAGGTTGATGGTCATTTGCGCTCTATGGTGAACCGCCATAGGGCCCGCTCCCCAGGAACATTATGTCGGGAGCTGGTGTCCCCGTTGCTGCCAAAAAGGTTGATTTAGAGGCCAATCGAGGTATGTTGAAGACCAACCGTTGCACGGAACATTGGTTGGGTTGAGATGTCATTCCACCGACAAGTCCCTGATCTTGGTCAGGGCATGGATGTGTTTCCCCTTTTCGACAGGGTACCCACTAGAATGTTGCC
Organism: Ophioderma brevispina; assembly: GCA_023653785.1. Taxonomy (NCBI): domain Eukaryota; kingdom Metazoa; phylum Echinodermata; class Ophiuroidea; order Amphilepidida; family Ophiodermatidae; genus Ophioderma; species Ophioderma brevispina. The sequence goes on from JAMKCH010075192.1 coordinate 28,248, forward strand.
TGCTCCGGGGATGGACTGCCTGGAGCTCGTTCCTGCTTGTGGAAATCACTCTAGGCACCATATCAGGCAGCGGTGTCTCGTCTCTTGACATAATAGTCAAGGCGGCGGTTCTCCCAGGGCGCCCGTTCCCCAAACTCGTGGTAACCCTACGTGATATTAACTCATGTGTTCATGGTACAGAGATACATGCGTATGTCCACATAACAGACTTTCATACAGTTACACAGTGCTTTTTTTTTTTGGTTTTTGGGGACAAATGGTCCACACAGGCATGGACATAGTATGCACGTAGACTTACGACCGAGTTTCTGAACGGGCCCTGCTGGTGTACACGTCACTACAGGGAGGTTGTTGAGCGTAGGGTGATCGTCTGCGTCCTTGACATGGGGAAGTAGGTGCTGTAATGCCAGCTGGCCCGTTTCACAACGCCAGAATGTTGAATGCTTTTACTTGCTGGAGTCCAAGACAGCGCCATCGCCACCTTCCAGTGGTGCTCCCCAGCTGTATTGGACGTGTCTATGGTGGGAGCGTGGAAGCGGTACCGCCCAGGGTGAATGTTGTGGAGTTGCATCAACATGTAACTGAGGTCGTAGTGAACCTTTGGAGAGACGTCTATACCCTTCGACATCCGGTCTCTCTTGGGGCTGAACATGGATAGAACTTTAATCTTTATTCATCTATATGTAGGGACATTGGGGAAGGACTGTTCTGAGGCTGACGATAAGGCCAAGAAGCCATAACAACAGTTTGTGCTTGAGCCGTCTGCTGGGAGGTAAGAAAGGTCCGTCCCCGTGAGAGGAATACCAATCTGTCTGGGCCAGTGTGTGCTGTTCGAAGCATGTTGCACCCGCTATCTCGAGAGTTTCTCCCGCATCCTGGTATCATTGCTATCGGGGGAATGCAATATTCCACGATCCTGTCCAGCTGATCGTCTTTTTTGCTTCCTATGGGAGAACACCATCTGTTTCCTTCCCCAGGAACATATGGCGGGAGCTGGTTGTTCCCGCTGCTGCAAGACAGTCGATTAGAGGCCGCTGGGGTCTGTTGAGAGACCTTTGTACACTGTTGGGTGGCCCATTCCTCCGACAAGCCCCTAACCTTGTTTTTCCTGGGGCATGGATGGCTGTTCCCCTTCTCGACAAGGACCAAATAGAAGTTGCCTGCGCACGGAGATTGGAATGCCGGGAGCTCGATACTGTGGCGCTGGCAACATATCAGCAGCTTGATTGTTGTTGACAGAGTCAGGGAGGCACGGGTACCTCCCTGCTTTTTTTATATAAGTAACTACCGTGAGGTTGTTGCAACGTTCGGCGATCGTCTGGTCCTGATCTTAGGAAGTAGGCCGCCGTAATGCCCGGAGGAATGCACCACAGCTTCAAAAGGTTGATTGTGAGCTTCGCGATAGCTAGACCAAACATGTCAATGCCAGCCTTCCCAGTGGATCCCCAGCCGTCTTGGAAAGGGTTTATGGTGAGCGTAGAAGTGGGACCGCCCAGGTTGAACGTTGTGAGGCTGCATCCAACATATGAGGGTGGTGGACCTTTGGAGAGGGGGAAATCTACCTCTTCAACATCCAGTCTCTCTTGGGTGAATTGGGAGAGACGTGCAAATTGTATTAATCTGACGTAGGTTCATTGGGGAGGATGCTTGAGGTCGACTATGAGGCCAAGAAGCCGTAACCGCAGTATGGCTGGAACCGTCTGCCTGGGAGGAGGTCCGTGCGCAGGAGGACTTGACAGCTCTTGTCTTCTGCTGTTGGGTAAACACACCTTCCCTCTGCCGAAGTCAATGACCGAGCCAAGGAAACTGCCAGGTTCAGGGATGGTGGAGGGTGACTCCCGTTGATGATTAGTAATGGGCAGCTGACAGGTGCGGTCTTCCGGATTTGACAGCGGGAGGGCCTATGGGGATGGGGCAGTGATCAGCCTGTCGTCAAGGTAAACGTAGATGAAAAAATTCCTTGTCACCACAGAGCTTCGGCAATCACCTGGAATATCCGTGTGAAGGTCCTTGGGGCCCGTGGATAGCCTGAAGCGCAGGCTCTTGAATGGGGAAAAGTCTCGTTGTTGATGTACAAACCGAGCCATTTTCTGTCTGAAGGATGGATGCACCCGGCCACGTGTAGGTATTGCAGCTCCCACACCCCTGGGTAGCTTAGGGATGGCCGCTCAAGTTCCAGTGGAAAGGTAATGGGTCGAATGTTGAGATTTAGTATTGGGGGACACAATTCGCACCACTTCTTCGGCTGTAGGAGAATGGTGGAAAAGACAAACTACCATGCTTGAGGACAGTTCTAAGGCTCTTTTTAAGGCTCAAAATCAATGTATTTGTAAACCATCTAGGTGGCCCAAACCCTAAAGTATTTTTAATATTTAGCATAAATATACTAACACAAAGATCCAATTTGAGCACCAAAAATAATTTTACATGACATGGGAATTTCTTAAAGGAGATCTTGAAAACTATGGTCATTTTGGCGGCATTTGAAAAAGCGCCCTCACCAGTTGGAAAAAAGGGACTGAGATAGACAACAAGTTGGAAGTTATGCCTTGGCGGTTGTTATTGACACATGAAAGTGAAAAACCAAACTTGGCAAACCTTCTGAAGTAATAGCAAAAGGGATGAAGTGTCGCACACGACTCAGCCTCAACCAATGGAAGCTTTGCGCTACCTACCTTCAGTGGCATTCTTGGTGAGATCTTCCGCCAGACCGACTTCATCGAGAATACAACAGACACGAATTTGTTCTAGTCTTTCCTTTCTGAATTCCACTACCTTGAAGGAAGGTTCCGACTATCCCATCCGGTGTAGACAAGACTACATTGGAATGACGTCATATGAATCTGGAAAGAGATAAAAATTGCTGTTGGACGGTTTGCAGAACGCTCAGGACCAAAAAAATGCACAAAGTATTACAGTTCGGGCAGAGATGACCGTGTGATTAATTATTCAAAAAAGATTTAATATTAATAAGCCCGAGTTTTGACGAAGAGATTACACGCATTCAACACACCAAACCATTATTGCGTCTCCTAGGACTATAGTACGGGCGGTGCCATCCATTAGCGTATTTTCTTTATTTGGATTGAAGTAGTAGTTACGTATTTTAAGTAAGGCATAGCTTTGAACAACTCAAGATACTTACTCGTTTAATATTTAAGAGGGGGATACACTCCACCCGATTACCCTTGCATCGCATCTGCCACTATGGTCTTAGCGAGAGAATTGGAACACCTGGTTTTCCTACTAAGAACAGAGGGGATAGCAGCTCAATGCATACTATCATCATGAACACGTTTTCTTTGAGTGCAGCATTGCGAGCAATGTTCTCGATGTCGTTGAGTTTCACTTGGTCAAGGAAAAAAACATTCTTGAACAGTTCTGACAAAGGATATAAATAGTATCATAGGGTGAAAAGTCAGAGCAGTTAATTGGTTTATTTTAAAATTAGAAAAAAAACAGAACTTTCTGACGTTAAGAGTTTGGAGTTTGAATGCAATCTTCTACTATGATACTTTATTCTCAACGGCCTTTAACGGAAAGTAGTAAATATCAAAAGAGTCCTTACTTAGATGTGAACTTTGTACCATTTAAGCTCGGTCTAACTTGCCTTATAATTTATTCTAACACTGTTCTTCACCGCCCTGGGTAGTTTACAAGATCACCAAAGCCATCAGCAACGGCTTCCCTGTAGCGCATCCTTCCTTCTTGCAAGCTTGCATGGTAACATTACTCCAAGTGCCAACACGAGAGATATTGTCAGGTCATTAAGTTCCTAAATTAAAATCCCAATATATCGTCGTGATCATGACATAGTGTCGAATCCAGTGGCGTAAATTTCTTGTGACATTGGGGGGGATGGGGTGATGAAAATTTATGAATGTGAAACGGGTTTGCTGACAAAGAATCCATTACTAGTACATGTGCGCGCAAAGCGCGCAAAAAATTGCCATTTTGAAGCTAAATGTTCAATGTAATTGTTAATTAGAACAAAATGCGCGCGAACGCGCGCTGGAATTACCATTTTTAAACTACTATGCAAATATTAGGGTATTTTTGGTCAAACACATGAACGGGGCATCAACATTAGGGGGATGATTCTATTGACCATCCCCCCTCATCAATAAGTGGGGGATAATATCACCCCATCCCCCGGGATTACCGCCTATGGTCGAATCTGATGTTTGTCAAATTGAGTTAATAGGTGATTCTGGTGCATTTTAGTACTCTTTAATTTACCCAAAAATAAAAGTGAAATTACATATCCTAACCAAAATAGCCGCAGTCGAAATACACCCATTGTGACAAACGGGTTTCAAAACAATCGAATAGGATTCGATAGATTTGCGTGTCCAAAGATCTCAAAGCACACAGATCAATTGTGAACCAATACGTATTCGCTGGGACCAAGATTGCTACTTCAGGATCAAAATCGATAAAGTCTATCAAGATAAAGCAATCGGTGAAAATTTACCTTTCGACTCCATGAGGATTGGTATGTTAATTTTGTGTTTAAATTATGTGACGGTACTGATTGAAACCTACGGTCTGTGCGTCGTGAAAAAAACTATCCACGTTTGTAGTTACATTGTACAAATCACCTAAATTATCATTTTAGGGGGCATAGTGACATTAACCTCGTATTACAATGGGCGGAGTAACACCAGTTAACTTTACTCCGGTGCGCAAAAACGTTAAAAACTTTAAGTCTTAACTTTAAAAACAAAAAAACACGCGTTTTTAACCTAATTTTAAAAAAAAAAAAAAATGTGAAGTTAGCACCGTCACCGGGGTTTAGCGTTCTAAGTCGATTGGCGGGGAGGGGTTCTATTACCTCTACAGCTACTTACCATATTGAAAATGCAGCAAGCAGCAATTATGATTGGTCAGTTACTGCCCATTATTCTGGCAATAAATGAGCGCTAATGCATTTTCTTTCATTTATTTCATAATCATCATAAAAATACACATAAATAAGGCATATTAACTTAAAACTATACAAACAAAACAACAAAATAAATAAAGTTGTTTTAGTTAATAATAGAAATCAAGGTTTGGTAGTATCACTATGGCTCATAATGTATCCTACGGGCAATTAACTCTCGCCTATAAATGATACTGAATTACCCTTTAGTTATTAGTTCATTCGTTTAAATCTTGTGCATGTATGGCTCTAAATTATATGTTGATTAAAACTAGTCATTTTCCATAATCATGTCGGGCCAAACAACCGCAGAAAATCCCATATTCCATACCTTTTTTTTTTATGCAAATTTCATTTTTTTTCATTTTATACTCTGTATTTGTCTGGGGAAATTACCATTTTTGCCAACTTGTGAACTTTGACGTCATTGTGACGCCATACTAGGTTAATGTTGGAAGCAATAGAAAACGGTGGACAATGCTATCAACTGGTACCAACATCGATCATCTATTGCTTTAAAAATGAATTCTCGGGGATTTTACCACCCCACCCCTTATTAAACCGTGTTTACAAAAATAGACTTGTAAACATATTGTGAAAGTTTGATTTTCTTTGATGTTAAACTTGGTATTATGCAAACTACATAATTACTAATATATATATCATTAAAAGAACCGCCTTTCAGGAACACATTATATTCTTGGGAAGTTGTTTGTATAAACGTTAGTGCCCTCTAAATGGTTTAGATTCTGTTAGTTTTTATGAGTAAGTTACCCATTTAACTTTTAATTCGTTTAAGTTTGGTATATCTTTTAAGGCGTGTCTTACTTCAAAATGGACTATATTATGCATGAGAAATTTTAAGAAAAACGGAAAATATGTGAAGAAAGAAGCTCAAGATAGTTCCAAATTCTTCATTTGAGAAAAATATAGTTGTTTATCAAGTTTTATAGACACTTTTTCCCTCCAAACCGTTTGAGCTATGAAACATTCCGTTTACATTTTAATATTTTCTGAACATGTTTTGTGTTCCTTCAACTTATTACTCTGAAAATTTTATGTTTTTTGCAAAAAGAGTTAAACATATTGGCGACTAGTAAAGATATCATCATCATCATCGATCAAGTAGCAATCAATTGTCGTCGTCAAGCTCGATTTCCTTATTTCATTGTTATTGCCACCATTATCACCGCCATCGTTATTCTTATTATCGTGGCATCATCGGCATCATCATTTAAAATAGTAAAAAACCCGTACCTATAGTAACTCCCATACCAACATTAGAAATTAACGGGTTTCATGCAGTCCAATACTTATTCGACTCTTAGAACACAGCGAATCCAACATTTGGGTTTTGACAAACTGTCCAATCACATTCGTGGTCCCCCCCCATTTTGAATTAGTAACTTGTTTCTTTGGTATTTTATACTGTCGTCAGTGTAGTAACCATTCGTGTATTTCACATACACCCTTAAAATACCATTTCCTTTCTTTCATTTAATTACACGCATTCAGAGGTAACTCAAACTTTCAACGCCCGTTTCTCATAACTAGCATTTACGCTGAATGCGACAGTATGCAGAACCTCACGACGACATGTTTAATATATGTTTATCAAAGGATGCCAGGGGTCATTACTGTTTTCGAAGTGTCTAATATTTGAACGTTTCCACCGATTTGATCACAAAACATTGAAATACGGTTCTGGATTCTGAAACAGTTCCAAAATAGACATATGCTGCCCATGAATATGGTACGAACATAACTTATCTTGACTCTTTATGGGATTTATTGCTATTCCTTTGTACAAATATAAGGGCTATTTTCTTTATTTAAACCGTATATTTTTACGGAACTCCGAACAAACCTCATTGTCCAATGTCTTCTTCTCCTCGGGGTCCCCCTCCTCCTCCTCCTCATCTTCCATTTCACTCGGCAGCCTCTTTCCTGTTTCTTTTTGCGTTTCTCTCTTCATTAGTGGTCGCAGCAAAGTCATATGTCATAAAACCAAACCAACACTTCCATGCAACGTTCCGCATCTCGTAACTCACAAAGCTGCATTCATTTCTGTTACAAAATAATAATAATTATTATATTAATATCTTTTATTATTAGGATATCCCCTACGTTAGGGCGAATTTGGCTTTGTTATTCACTCATACCTCTCTTCTGGCGAGATTTCATTTCCGCCTAACGTAGTCCCTTGTATTGGGTTTAGTCCGTTTTGGATAACAAATGATATGATATTATTATGCCAATTAAGGATAATCCCCTTGAATAACAAAGGATATTATATTAATAGAAAAGAACTCATTATACCTAATGAATATTAAAATTTCCTCCTATTCCACTGTTAGAATTATCATTTACGCTTGTTATCGAGCTAATATGTCCTTAACCCGTCGTCTTACCAACGTATCCCGTAATGCATTAGGTTTTTGCATGATGGCCCTTTCAAGGCCCAATGGAACTCTCTCGAGTAGGGCCCTTTATGCCATGAAAGGGCCGCCCTTGAGCTTTATCCGGTCTTTTAAAACAAGTATATTAATAATAATTAACTGTAAATTTGTGCACATTTCGAGATTTGTACATTTTTTGATATGGCGATTTTTGCTTTTGTTTCGGTTTGCTTTGTGTTTTTTATTCTGGTTGGTTGACTCCTAGCAAAGTTTTTATACTTCTAGATTTAACCTCTAGACCACTTTAATGTGCTATTGTAAAATTACCATACAGCTCAAAATGTTAAATGTGCATTGTTTAAAATAAGCAGTTTAGCGTGCATGTCGTTTCTTTTGCAACATATTGATTTAATTAATAAACAGGAACCAACCTTTTGCCTTCTCATGAACTGCTGAGAAATGTTAAGAACCCCGTGGCGATGATCAAAACCTGCCTGGTCGTAGCCCGAACCTTCTTCCAGTTAACCTATTTAATGTCACCAGAGATTAAATAAGAAGCATTTAACCAACTGACATAAAGGCCAACTCAGAGCGATTTTGGCTGAGGTGAGCGCATCTCAAATAGCTAAGCTCAACTCCATGTCCTCATATTAAAAAACCGGAGCATCATTTTTGGCAACCGGGCTTTTCAAATCTGAATCATAGCATGTAGTTGTGCTAAATACCACTTTTCTGGCTTGTGTCAGGGCGGGGTTAGGACACGGATCTGCTCTATTTTGGTCCATTGGGATTTCCATGCCTAAGAAAATTAATTCTGTTTGGTGACTTATTGTTCATTGGACCATATCGTGAAAAACACTCAACCAAAATGATCAATTTGCTTTCAGTCAAGATGCTCAATTACCCCTTCTTTATGATAAAATAAAATCCACAGATATCAATCTTTTTTTTTAAAAAAGTGGAAAATTATCACTTTCATTTTGGAGAAAGTTTTTTATTGGGTCACCCTGTAGATGTAATCTCCTGACAGCAGTCCCGATAATCATACACTTGATACACACAAAACTTTATTTGGTGAAACCACTATGTTTTAAAAAGACATAACGAACAAACACACCCTCTTCTTTACCTTCCGTAACTATTGTCCTTATTAGTGATTTTTTTTTGTGACCTACGCGCCAAGTGTGTTGTTGTTGTTATTTATCCATTTATAGCGTGTTTAAAAATTTATAGGGAATGGTTGTCTATCTTCTATAGCTATCAAATAATTACTAAAACAGTTTTCGTTTGAAGTCAGAATGACGTCAACACCTTTACAATGCTGATTTCTCGAAACGTTTATCATTTCTGCCAAAACCCATTTTTGCCGAATAGTTTCCCATAAAATTTAAAAAAATAACTTGTAGTGTGTTTACACTCCTATTTTTTGCACTAAAATGTGATCATATGATACATTACCTGAGATTTCACTGCATTCCAAAATGCATGGTTTTTCTATATATTTCCTGAAAATAATCATATTAGATTCTCTTGATTGCTTAATTGCATAGAAACACTTAACTGCAAAAATTTTGTTCTCAAGTCGAATTTGGGAATATCACCTAATGGCGCCTATACAATCTCTATAATAAGACCCCCAGTATGGCAGGAGATAGTGTCCTCTGGACTCACATTCCGCCTACAACGGTGGAGAATATAGCCTCAGTTGACTATTCAGGCAACATTAGTTTCACACTTCATTCCGTTTGTCGTCTATGAGCCCGGACCATGGCTCCTACCGATTATATCTCCTTTTACACCGGGTAGAAGTAATTTATAGTCCGCCGTACTAATAGTCCGGCTACAACTGTAAGACTAGGTCACTCGATTCATTTGAACTCTCACGCAACATTAATTTCACCCTTTATTTTCCCCCGTTAATGGTCTATGGAGCCCGGACTTTTGCTCCCGGCGGACTATATCTGCTTTCACACCGGTACTCATTATGGTACTTATTGCCAAAACGCATATAGAACTAACCCGATTCTAGAATAATTACGCGAGTGAAATTTGTACCCAGAAATGCAGGCTATTCTTGCCAAACTAATACAGACAAGAAACACAATGAAGCACTACATGAAGCACTAAAATATTGAATTGAGAAACGTAATGATCAAATGCAATATTTATATAATATTGATGGCTTTTTGAGTATGATACAAAGAATATATTGCACGAGATAGAAAAAATATTACGAGGCGAGACGAGTACAATATTTTTCTAGCGAGTGCAATTCTTGTATCATACGAAAAAAAAAACATTCAATTTTATTAGTATGCTTTAAATATTCAGGCTGACTCAAACCAAACCTTGCGTTCACAATGTTGTAGTCCAAAAGTCTACAGTCAGTAAACATGCCGGATTGCGAATCCAATAGAAAATAAATCGATAAATCGGGGGACTTTACCGACACTGTACAATACAAAGATTTCTTGCACCACTCGGAGCCTGATATAAATAATAATAAAAGTATTGAATGATGATATCATAATCCTGAAATCTGAACTATGAATCCTGATTATTTTCAAATTGAGCATATGAATTTCCGTCCTCTCTTTAAAGAGAGGTTTGGATATCTAATTTGGATATCTGTATGAAGGATGTTACATTTCTTGATTGTATTGCTTAATAGACTCTTAATAAAGGAAAGGTTCACGACTATGAGACGCCATGGTTTAAAAGAGACGTCTTACTAGACCTGGTGTTGTGATTGTTAGTATAATTGGTTCTAGTGATCCCACTCTTCAGTTGTCTTGGGCTATCATCATACAATTACGATATGGCAATTTTTAATCTGTGAAATTCTGAGGCCGACACACAGGGAGCCAGTTCAGATTAAAAGTTTTAAAGTAATTTATGATAATTTTCTTTCTTGGAAATCAAAGTATAGTGTGTCTTACCACTCTTTGCACTATCCCATGTATGTACTTGGCTTCCACATCTGCATTGAGCTGTCCAAAATCCCAAACAAGTGGCAGCATACTTGGAGGGAGAGCTTGCACGCGATACACCAACTCTCTCAGTGGAATAGAACCTTAGAAAACAATGAATAAACCAGTAAGCTGGTGGAATTACGTTCATTATATCATATTACTGGTACAGGTCAGAAAAAGCATATATCATAATCGACAAAGTTCTATGGTGATAGATCTTTCGCTTACGCAGCGCAGCACGTTTGTGGAATAAACTCCATAACAGTATCCGCTTAGCTCAGTCAATAGGTCAAGTTATTCAAGACATTCCTTTTAGACAGCATTTCTGATCCCCTCCTGATACGTATACTGTTCATATTTTTCTGATACAACCAATCATTAATACTGATATTGTGAACTTCCAATCCGGTTGCCTAGGATAGTTGTTTTCATCAGATTAGGTCGGGTAGAGGCATCTGAATCCAGGAAAGATCAAGACCTCACCGATGCCCCTGGCCCTGTGGGGTACATAGTACGTATCCCCTTTGTGGTCTTAGTTTGGGAGGCAACTGAGTTGTTTTCTCTTCTATCTTTTGGTCACAATATGTTTAAATTTTCCACTTAAATTATCTCTTGATGTTATTCTTAAATTGTGTATAGTTGTTTTCACATTAGAATTTAATCTATTGAATTTGTATGTGGTTTAATGATATAATTCATCTTTTTTCTATGTGGAGCGCCTAAAAGACCTCTGCATTAGGCGCTATATCAAGATTGCTATTATTTATTACAAAATCCATTCTTCTCAATCTAACTTAATTGTAATGTCCATTAGAGATATAGTTATCTAAAATGCTCATATTCAAAGGTCACTTGAATTGGATCTGTCAATTTGATGCTTTAACGTGAAGCAAACCAACTTTATAAGAACAACAACAAATCCGGAAGTAACGTGAGTAGCCACTTAATGGCGCACCGAGAGACTTCACATAACAGATGTCCCTAAAAATGGAAAGCCCTGATTTTTATACGGATGTAATGCTTATCTTCTAACTTATCTCCATCTCTACGTGCTAAGCTAAAAATGCGTTCTTTGGAACAAACATCATCATCATAATATTTCTAATTTAGTGTTTGCACCAATACAAGTTCAGCCTAAATTCATCTTTTTGTATCTATGTAGCCAAATACCAAGTAATAGATCTATTGATCGTGTAATTTATATGAAGTCAGTGTATTCATGTACAAATCCAATGTAATGGATACCAAGGCATATCTCTCAATGTGCCTTTAAAATATGTATTTGTGGACTTCGCTTTATTTTCAAGTGAAAAACAAAGAATCAAACTAAATACACCGATGTAGGATCGGAAATGCTCTTCCAGAATTCATTCCACATCTGAAGAAGCAGGCCTGTTTCAAAAAGGAGGTTAATTGCTATCTCAGCACCAACCGATCAGAACTTCCCTAATTGGATAACTGCTGTTAATGCTCTGATATGCTTTTGACTTAAAAATGAATAGCACATCTGCAGCAGTAGTATTTCCTTGTAAAAATAGGTTCAATGAACGAGGACTGAGTACTAAAATACAAACCTAATCGTTCGTTGGTTTTGTCCGCAGCCACGTGATAACCAAGCCCTGCTGATTTCAATCTCTCAATCATAGTCTTAGTGTGCCTAAAACAGAAATATCAGGCATACTAAATACGTCGATATATATCTATGCACATCTTTCCTAAAATGTATGCAATTTGTTTCAATTGTTTTAGCTTAAAAACAACAACCAATAACACCAACACCACCATCACCACATACTTAGAGAAATTAATTAACATATATATCATAATACCTCTTATATGGATTACATGCAGCCACTATCTTCAAAGCTTCCCCCGAGGTCCTTATACAACGTCCTTGAGCCCTACCGTCACACATAATTTCTTTGATGAGCCCAATGCCTCAGTGTGTTGTTCATCAAAGAACAGCACTGTGTCTATTCCAATGTGCCTTTTTGTTTTTGGTGGCAATTTCTGGGCTGAGTAGACTTCTTCATGAATATCTTAAAGGGTTGTTCCTCCGTGTACCTTTGTCAAATGAACGTGCATCAAAACAATGGGACGATATAAGGAATAGTGTTCAAAAAAATTGAATTCTTGCAATTCATTTATCGTGCGACACACTCTACGGAATATTTCAAACACACTTTATGAAAATTTTTAAGACCATTGGGTGTTTTATTGGAAAGAATCTGAAGAGAGAATTTGTACAAACTTTAGAACTTGTAGAACTAATCGTTATACTCGGAATTTTAATGGTGTCGTCTTAAATTACCTCATAGTCTAAGGTTGTGAAGATTTTCTCTCTCCAGAAGGTCAGTGCCTGTAATTGCACAAGTATTTGATCAATCTTGTCTTGCCACATCCTGTCTCTCCATGATTACAACTGGAATACCACATATACAGGAACATTACCGTTCTTTATTATGAACAAACACGAAATATCAATCATTTTTAGCAGCTTTTTATAACTTTGAACCATTTCATCCATTCGCATATTGATATAAAAATAATGTTAGGAAGATATAGCGTGTCAAAAAAATAGACAGTAAATAACTTTAAAAGGCATTAAGTTTTTTTAACAAAAAGTTGTTCATAGGCCCCTCGTAGTTTGCCCCCCTGCAGAGAAAGTGGTTCATTCCATATGTTACCGTGCAACGGCATTCTTTTGCGACAATCGTTGCTTGCATTCGTCTATCTTTGTGTGCTTTGTGCTCTGTTTGTTCTTCATATCATAGCTCAATCCGCCTATGGGAGAGAGGTCACTTTTGTGGCGGGACAAATTTTTTCCGTCATCGATCGTGTGGGAATTTGGTTGCGTTCTTTTGCAAACAGTATTCTTTAAAGATAATTATCTGGAAGATTTTTACGTTGCAAGCGACGCAATATGGTTCCTATATCTGCGATTGATCGTTTTTTCACGTGTTGATAAGAGACTTAATTTATGATCCTGTACCGAGTATGTTAAGGATGGCATAAAGTCTTTTAAATGCTAAACCTCAAATATGAGTTAACTGGTAAATTAGGTTGCAGTTAATTTTTTGCTATTACTCACACCCGGAGGGCATCTTCGACAGAATTGGAGTTCTTTGGGTAAAACTACGCCGTCGACTCTATGGTAGAAAGTAAACCTTGCTTGTAAAAAATGGACACGTAAACTAGTAACCTAGGGACTATTAGTCTGTACTTTTCAAGAGAATTCACGGGATGATGGAGGTACTGATCGGTAGTATTTTGTTCTTCATGGCATTACCTGTAAGTTAAACCGCTTGTTGTTCGTCACCAAATTCTAACCTTCAAGTCGGACCCGGCCCGGTATTGTATGTGAACCAGTCTGCAGTGTAGACGTAGTGGTCGGCGTTGTTATTTCCTAACGCTTAAATCCAGTTCAAAAGCATCATGATGGTGGTGCCTCGTCCAAGCTATTCATTCCTCAGACTGATAACGAGAAAGTGTTGACAGGTATTTGCTGCATAGAAGTTAATGATGTTTTAATGCCACATCTTCATAGTTACGTAAGTTTATACATGAGAAATTTTGGTTCATAAACCTTTCAATTGCATAAGCGGTTCCGCCTTGTAAATACGCATTTCCTATGAAGTACGAATCGTGTAAGTCCGAGGGCGTTACTCTGCTATTAAACCATTGTTGACAACAAAGACTGAGGAGGATATACTATGATTTGAAACAGGCAATGTGAGTGATAAGATGGTGAATGTTGATATTTTGACAGGCCTTTTTTAAAAAAAAAAAAAAAAAAAAAAAAAAAAACATCCAAATTTCCCCAAAACCAATGCTTGTGTTATTTGGTTTTTGGGCCTTTAAAAAAGTAATATTTGAACTTCTAAACTTCCAATTTTTTTTTATTTTCCTCTATTGAAAAATAAATTTCCAAATTTAGTGAATTTGTCAATTAATTTAGATGCATCAAAAAAGCGAATATTTATTTGTCTAAATAGTAAAAATCCCTTATTTAATTTCAGGTAGTTTTACAAGCACCTAACATGCCTAAACAAATCTAGGTGAATAATCCATGGTATACATCTTTCGGACTTACGTCAATTCAGACTTCGGTAGGGCTACCGTTAAATAATTAATGTGCAAATTGGACATAGGCAATTTAATCAAATTACGTGGTTAAGCGAAACTCGATTGCATTCTATATAGGGTTTGGGGTTTTTTCCGTAAAGCCTGTGTTGATGTCATCATCTAACTCTATTCAGGAAGTGGATTCGCTGAATCACGGATTGTTTTTCAGTTGTTGTTTGTCCATCTTCTGATTAGGTCAGTTGAACATATGAGTGTTCTGAACTTATCCATTGTACCCCTTTTTTAATTAATTGATTGCTACCCTGTCGCATTCGGTTGCATAATTCAGTTTTTCTTGGTTTATGATGCATTAGTTCTTTTTTAATACATTGTTACAAACAAATTGCCTTATTTACAGTTTTAATGTAAAACATTGCGCGTGCATAACTTGTGGTTTAACAAGAAAATTTTAAGCATTGTCAGATTTTCCTGTTTTATTAAGTTTGGCCTGCTCTCAGTATCGAAAAACAAATTTCACACAATTCAAAATTCGTTACGTACTCTTTGGGCTATGGTTTAACAGTCAAATTATCCGCTTCAGTTGGTTGGTACGTCGCGCACAACTGAATTTTATTTACAAAGTTGTGTTGGTAATGTCCCTTCCTGAAACTGAAAAAAAATCTTCATGAATAAAGGGTACATATAACCATGAATTTGAAATCGGAAAGGGGTACCTAACCATATGTATGTGTTTTGAAATGCATATTAATATGCATATTTTTTTTATTTTTTGCTTTTTTTAAGTTTTTTAACTTTTTTAATTTTTTTCTTCAACCAGGTGCCATTAATACTTGTCCGTTGTGTGTCAGAGTGGCCTACACCCATCTTGTCTATTGTGTTCTCATTGAGTGCTGTATGCGTCACGAGTTTCAGCACGTACCCGAATGGCCTCGTCTACAAGTTTACGGTTTTTACCGTATATGGTTGCTATGGACTAGACACTCTTTCATGGGTGAACTCAGTTTTTCTTACACGGTGGAAATATCAGTGCCAGGAAGCAAAAATTCGGAATCCATGCATGGACGTCATCGGAATAAGGCGTTTGTGAAACTAATATATAATATTGCGTTCAGGTCAAACCTAAATCGAGGACTATTTTTACCGCCATGCTAGGCTGATTGTGAAGCTGTAAAAACTATCTATAAAAAAAAAAAAACTTTATACAACGGTAAGGCCGTTTACGGGGTTTTCATTATGTCTCAAAAACATTTATAATATCAAAGAGCACTTTACCCGAAGTATCGAAGCCGCTATAGTAGAGACATAAATTACTAAAACATGTACATAAAGCCTAGGAAAAAGCAGGGACATAATTCCAGTCATACATCACCAAAGCTATAGTAAATAAGTGAGGTTTTTTAGAGTTAAAATGAAACCCAAAAGTCTGCGATTCTCTGATATGATGAGGGGTAATTGTTCCAAAGCAGTTTTCACATGTAAGGTACCATGATTGATGGTGTGGGGTTGAGCACCGTTTGGCTAAGGTTTCCCATGATGCGATAGTGGCAACCAAGGCCTATAGTTTTTGCCGTTCATCTTCTGTGTCGATTCCTGACTTTGGTTACGAAATATGTGTGTACGTTTTTGTATTGTTTTAGGGATTCGAGTCACCATCGCATAACATCGCAGTACGTCTGAGTGCTTTTTGGTTTTTTTCTAGCCATCATTTTTCCAACACCTGTAGTGTTGGTTTTTTTAACTCGCATTATTTCGCTCACTTAAATCTCTTTGGGTTCTTAGTCTTTTCTACGTTTTTTCCGAACCGTTGTTTTGGAAGCTTATTCTAAACGCGAAACATCACTTGCATGATAAGATTGGGAATGTGTTTTTTCTTGTACACGATTTAACGTGAGAGAAGGCAAAACCTGGTCGTTGAGCTGTGCAGTCAAGGTTTCTTCATTTTTTTTTTCAAATTTCCATGTAGGCTGTAGACAACATTTTCATGATTTTGTTTCAGTGCATTGTATGGAAGTTTTGACCGGTTTACGGTTTAACCCTTCGTCGACCGAAGGGGGGGGGGGGGTGGGTACCACCCCCCCCTTCAGGTTTTTTTCCCCGGCTTGCTTCAAACCCCCTTTTTGGTGCCAAATTATTATGTAATTGTCATATGCCATGTTCCGTCCTTTTAAGCCAAAACAAACATCCACCGGGGTATAGGTAAGCTACAGGGTGAATCCAAAGCAAAGTGATCGTTTAGGGGGGGGTGGTAACCACCCCCCCCCCCCCTCCGGAAGAGAAGTACCCATGCTAACACAACACAGGAAATCACAGACAATTGATTTGGTTGGTACCAATAGATAGATATGGTACTCCTCTTTCCATGATACCAAAAATAAGTAAGTACCAACATGCCTAGCATTACGTCCACAATGACGTCTAAAGTTCGCATGTAGCAAAAACGACATTTCCATTAGAAACCACACAGTGGAAAATCAATTTTCGCCAAAAAGGTTAGGGAAAACAGGAGTTTCATCGGTTTGAATCTACTTGATGGGGAATGGACTAGTTTTATAAATGACATCATTTTAGAGCTATAATAGGGTGTTTGAGTCGCTAAATTGAAATATCAAATTCACCCTATATTCAGTATTTTAGTTACTTCTAAAACATATGACGAGTCATGTGACGTCCATAATGGGGAGGTTAGTTACTTAGTTTGGGTACAATGGAAAGAAGAAAAGAAAAACTCTAGCTATACTTGTGGGTACCAAATCAATTGGAATCGGTGTTCAGTAACGAAAATCACAGGGGGGGGGTGGTAAACCAACCCCCCCCCCTTCGGGAGTTTTGTACAAAAAATGGCTCCGGTAGCCGAGGTTATTCGTTGTGCGCAAAATGATTCAAGTATCATATTTTTCTTTTTTGACTTTACTCTTGTCGGTATTTCATTTTTTTCGGGTGAGGATGCGCAGTGTGGTGTCCGATTCGGTTATGTTAAGTTAATTATGGCACTCATGATGATGTATGATGTGTTATATCAGAAAACGTTTAAAATATCAAAAAAATAAGATTTGGCATGTCTGGAAGCAAGTATTTGTATCTTCCTAAATTTACTATACAAGTGATAAGACCACTCGCAGCCTAATAAAGGACAAAATCGGTTATTTTAGTCATATCTGTCCTACGGCCAATTATAACAAAAATAATGAATGGGGGTCGTGTTCTTGAAAAAACTTATGGGAATTCTGTAGGTTTGTAATCATTCACTCTTAAGTGAAATTAAAATTAACATTGCAAGTGAAATTAAGATATACACCATGCATAAAGGCCAGAGTGTCGAATAGGCAACTGCTAAACGCAGAGCGTGGGGTGCAATGACCTCTCCAAATAAACTTACATATGAATAAATTATGACATAGGATTAAAATAATACGTCAGTCCATACAAGGCACGGAAAAATATATGGTTATGTAAAAAGAGTGGGCAGATGTTTTCCAGCAAAGCCGCAAACCATGTTAATCGTTTTGCACGACCATGATAATTAATTACTTAATCAACTCAGCAAATATATTGGACACGTGTCGCATGAAGAGATTGAGGCTCAACGATACAATATTGGTGGGGTCCCCATAGTTTTAATGGGCCCTAGGCTTTCTTTCTTGGTCTGTAAGGATGGCAAAGCGATATGTTTATCATGATATGTAATCAACATCATAAAATTTGCTTCGCACGGTACGTTCATCTTTAGGAAATGCATACTACCTCAGTCGTGTTCACATATTCTCTCTCAGCCTTGTAACTCGTATTATTTTTGCTGGCGTTCACCTTTTCATTTGCTTGTTTCTTTGTCGCCGGGGGGGGGGGGTGGGTGGTGGGCTGGGGCGTGGGGGGGGTGTGTGGTGGGGGGTATTTTCCAGTTTACGACTGCAGAGGCACTGTCCTCACTTTTGTTTGCTTCTACTTTTTATTTTTCTTATTGGTTTATACAATAGCACGTCAGGCTTCTTTAATGAATAGAATTTCAGCTGTAGGATACTAATTATTTTGAAGATATATCTAATTGAATTTTTGTCAAAATGTTTAAATGATAATATATCCTCAAGGCTATTTTTCAGATAAGAAATTTTACCTTTTTGGTCCCGTTGGTGAGGAGGACAGTTAACATGACATTTCATATGCATTCACAAGCTAAAATCAATTCCAGCTTGATATTTCATAAAATACAATTAAGTCAAGGGCAGGTTTACCCAGGCAGGCCTCGGTATTTCCCAGCCGTGCTGCTTTAACATGTAAATTGCCAATATTTGGTATCACATCTCTAGGGCACGGTTACCCAGGGGGGGCTACGGAATTTTCCTTGCATGTTTCAACCAAATATGCTTCTAATCCTATTATGACAATCAAACAGCATTGCCATATTTGTACCCCGTACACCTCCCGGGCCACGGTGTTACCCGGGGGGGCTACGGAATTTTCCTTGCTATGTCTCATGTGGTAACTACACACAAATGCATCTAATCCTAGTATAATGCTTTACAGGGTTTAGTAGGAGTATAGACTTTTCACCGCTCCTCATGCATATTGTCATGTATTTTAACTCGCTTGCATAATGAGTTTGGGAATAAACTCTCTCCTCAGTGGATTGAACAGCACTGCAACTTTTTTGGTAGTCCATATCTCATTTTCTCTGTCCGGGGGCAATCTTTCATCCTGGTGTATATCAGAAAATGAATTGAATAGTTATCTTGATATGCCTGTACCTGAATCGCATGTGTATTGCAAGCAATCTTTTTCACATTGTCCGTGGTCAGTTCATACGTTACGTCTGGATCGACATTGTAGTTTATCCAAAACTCTGCCCAGCTTTTCAAGCTTCTCCGATCTTCGTCAAAACAACGCCAAAGCCAAAATTATTCAGATTAACATCTTACGTCATATTTACATGTACTAATTTAGTTCAAATCAAAGGCGTTTAGTCATGAAGGAATGTTATGTTGATTCTGGCCATCTACAAGAGTAGACGAAACTTTCTCAATGGACTCTGCTCGCTCTACAATTGGAAGTAACATGATGTTATCATTTGTACTCTCACTCTCCAAGTTTTATGGGGTCAGAGTTATAAAAAAAAAAAGGAACAAAAAAATTTAAAATCAATTGTTTAATTACAACATATATAAAATATAAACGATCGTTCTGATTGCTTTCCGCTACGAAAGCGATGAACACATTCCGGACGTAATAATGCCTATAGATTTAATCTATCACTCTTGTCCACCAACCACGCTGTTCGGTCATTATTTGTTTATCACCCGTGCTAGTAATATGGAGGTTGTTGGTTCGAATCTGACCAAGCGTGACGGTTCATGCCTATGATGTGATTAGCATACTCGTAACTCGAGCTAATCGAATGCGGATAGTGGATAGTAACCAACGGAACGATTTAAATGCTCAAATTTACATGCTCGGGTAATTCATTGGGTAAAATCTACCATAATTTTAATAATAAATCCTGTTATAACCGCTTCTTATTATGGGTAATGGCAGTCTCGTCTTATGTTGCATCAAGTTGGAGATGAGATTGGAAGACTTAGGATTAACATTTAACCTAAATATAAATCAGTTTTGAGAATAAGGAATTAGATGTACTTATCGAAACTACATCGTGTCCATACCTTTGCAGCAAATCAAATTTCTCAGCAAAATTCACGCCATTTGTTTGGAGTCCATTCCTCAGCTGTGGTGATGTGATGATGTTTTGTTAAATAACCTGGTTTGTGGCAGGGTCTTTAGGCAAAATCAAACACCATTGAAAAGCCCAAAAATGTCATCGACGTTCGGTCATGATTCCAGAGATGTATGGATGGGGACTGTAGAAAGAAATTAGTCATGTATAAAGTCGGCTTACTGTATTTTTGGCAACGAAATGAAACAGGTTCAGTGCCCCCATTAGATTACACGTTTATTCCGTCAAATGTATGATTGATTAACCGCAATAAAGCGTTGTAATCCAATGGGAACTGAACATGTTTCGTTTTCTGTCGTTTCATTGCGCAAAATACCGTAGCCATAAAGTCATAAATCTATACGAACTTCTATGAGGTACTTGTACCGAAGTGCCTTTGATCGCCTACTTTCAGACAAAGGGTAGCACGGATACAAAACGCATTCCTAAAACCAAAATTCAAAATGCTCCTTAATGCTGTGAATCCTTGATTCCTCTCTGGTTTAACATTAAGGTTACAACTTTTAAAACATAAACTTATATTTGAATATTATTTAGTGGAAACATTAAGTCTTTCATACGAGTAGAGGAGTTCAATGAACACCGAAATATATTATTAGAATAGCGGGAGGCCCGCGGCTATCGCTAGCTGATTGAAACAGGAGCGTTCACTGAAACAGAAGCGATCACTGATACTACGATACGGCAACACTCTAAATAATAAAACGTTATATTTCATCCCGTATAAAAACTTTCAGTGTTCAGCCTGTTATCTCAAAAGTTGGCCATACTCCACGCTTGCTAAAACCCGTTATAGTCCTGTTTATAACCACCTGATTTTTTTTCCCTCCCCCATAAGCTTCAAAAGCCGTATAAAAGTTACCTCAAACCTCGAAAGTTTATGAACCTTCTTTGCACGGTTTCCTCCTTCCTTTTTCTTTCTTTTCTCATCTATATCCCTTAACATTTCCCCTCTAAAAATTACGTTTTCTCTCTCCTTCCGTCTCCCTCAACCATCTCTCCTAACGTTTTTTTCTCTCTCTCCTCTCTTTTGTATGACCATTTCCCCATCTCTCGCTCTTTCATATGCCTCAACTTTTCCCCCTCTATAAATTATGTTTCCTCTCCCATCCATCACCCGAAGACCGTACCAAAATTACATCCCCTCCACCGGTCTCTCTAGCTCTTCCTTTTCTTTATTTCTTCTCGGCCATTTGCCCGGTTTTTTGTTAACTTCAGGGTGGCTATTTTTCCGTTATGAGGTGGGGGAATATAATTGTATCATGGTCATTTGGAGAAGAATTTGATGCTTATAGGTGATTGGAACCAATTGTTAATTTTGGGGAAGAATTGGTATGTCTTTCTCTCTCTCTTTCCACATTCGCCTCTACAAATTAGTGTTCTCTCTCATTCGGTCCTCTCGAATAACACTCTCCTCTCTCCCAGGCGTAACAGGCCTGCCCGCTTGAGGGGCAAATTTCCCGGTCTGGGAAATTTTCCCTCTCAGGGCGGTCAAAAGGCCCATTTTCCGGTCAGAGGGCTAAAAAACGGCTGATTTCTTGATTAGAATGATTTTTGCAATTTTTTCCGGTCACGTCAGTCAGGGGGAGGCAACTTGCCCCCCCGCCCCACGCGCATGTTACGCCACTGCCTCTCCTCTTTCTCCACAACCAGATCCTCTTTCTCCATCCCACCTCTCAAGACTAATCTCCCTCTCTCACTACTTTTCTCAAAACGCTTCGCTCCATACCGTTCTTTCCTAGTGGCGTACCAGCAGGGATGCGTAGACAGGCATACGGACGATTACGCGAATCATACGCGCGCGCCGTGCGAGTGGGACATGCATGACGATGCGCTCACACCCCGCTCCTGTGCGATCACCTAGAGTTACCACTTGCATAACATACCGGTCGCTGGCAAATCAGCAAGTGTTAAAGAAAATTACGCACGGCCGCGACTGTGAAGCAAAGTATGATTGGCGGGACCGCCGGGCTACGACGAAAAAGGAGAAGGGGAGGAGCAAAGGAAAACGCAAATTTAAAAATTCCCAATCCGATGGCGCCACCCCATGCAAAGTGCGTTTTAAGAATATAGATATAGGAGAATGATAGCGACAATGTGATTTTTGAACAATGTCTGCAAATAAGATGACCACATGTTTTTCTCTTTCATGGCCTATGTGCTCAAACCAAGACTTTACAGGGAAGATTTACCTGGACTCCCAGCGTCGTCTCAGCTTGAAATGGTCCAAATCATCGGTACTTCTGTAGCTGTACCAGTAATTGCTTCACTGTCACGTACGATACCCGATGGATTCTCTTCACTCATATAAAGAGATGGTGTTGCAAAGTCCTGCAAAAAGAATACCAATTGTACTCCTTTAGAACATAGCAATGCCAGTTCAATCACTAGTAACCCTTCCGCTAAATATAATATTTCATCTTTCACACGCTTCTAATTGGCCTCTAATTACCTTTGCCATTTGTATCATGAGCGAACTACAAACTCTTGAACCTGAAGTCCTGCATCATCATGAAACGCTGCATTGCAAAAGTCCGATTGTTGGCAATCTTTGAGTTGGATACTCAGAAATGAGCAAAATGACGGAGTTCGGCCCAAGAAGGATTAACAACACCGCAGTGACTGACGATGTAAAAAATGAAAAGATTTCGCTTACCTTTCGTAACAGTAACATTTTTATAAGTATTGTCCTTATTAGAATAATTACGCTAATAACAACGTTAGGCGAAATTTTTTTAATTGTTCATTAGGTTCTACATGAGTTATCTATTAATCTGTATAAATATTCATCTCCTTTTTTATTCTAATTATTAGCTTTAATTTGCATATTTAATATTCATATCCTTTGTTAACCTAAACGGAATAAATCGTCATACAAAGGGACTGTATCCACTGTACAAAGGGTTCTTAGGGAAGGCTAATATTTCGCCGCCCTAACGCGTGTGAGTGAATAACCAAAACATTTCGCACCCATCGACATGGCAGCATATAATTCTTATTGTTAAGTTGTTATTATATTTAAGTTATTAGTAGTATATGTAGTAGTATTATTTTGTAGAAGTAGTAGTAGTAGCAACAGCAGAAGTAGTAACAGCAGAAGTAGTAGTGGTAGCATAACTATTAAAGGTGCTTATTCCGATTTATGTCTAGTTTGTTTCCTCTCCTTGATATGTGAGAGCCTGTCACTTGCATGCACAAACGCCCCCTCAGTACCATGAGAAACAAACTTGAGGTTTTGATGGTAGAAGCAAAATGCTATTGCAAAGCCCTATTCAATACTAGACTATATAGGCTAATATTAAGAAATAAAGGGTTTGCATTATGGGCGAATAATGTGTCCGAGGTCAGAAAAACTAAATAATGGGGGAGGGGCGCGCCCGAGCCCATTATTATGACATTTTTCGGCCGAGGATACATTATGAGCCCCTAAATGACACTGCAACGCCTTTCTATTTCCTATTTCTATTACCTAAAACACAGCTTCAATGTAATACGAAATGCATTGGCGACCCATTATTGCAGAATAATGGGCATAAACTGGAACCAATCAGAATGCTTGCATTTTCAAATAATGGCAGCAGAGGTAATAGAATGTGGTTAAGGCACTATCATGATTTGCTAACGGAACTCGAAAAATCATCAAAAATCAGATTTTCGCATTCTGTAACAAGTATAGGTGTCCTAACCTCCCCCTACAAGTGCTAAGAATTACCATCCTAATAAGACAAAATCATACGTTGTAGTCTTACTGTCCTACGGACACTTCCTACAACACGTAATTGAATGGAGAATTCTATCTTTGAGCACTGCGGTTTTTCTTCCTTTTCTGTTGGTTTCAGTTACAAAATACTTAATAATTCTATAGCACTTGTCTCTCACTTATAAGCTATTTTCTCTGCAAATTCAATTTTTGGATTTTTGGGTGAATCAATGATAGTGTCTTTAACCATTAAAAACGGCGTTTTTTTGTTTTATATCTTGGGAATGACTAGATTTTTGGCTCAATTTCACAGACGAACAATGAGAAAAATACGGCCCTTTCACTTGACATCAAATCGATACTACTTCAGGGTTAAATCAGGGGGTCCCAAAGACGATCGGAACACGCACCTTTAGTACTACTATTACTACTACTACTACTACTACTACTACTACTACTAACTACTACTACTACTACTATACTACTACATACTACTACTACTACTACTACTACTACATACTACTACTACTACACTACTACTACTACTACTACTACTACTACTACTAACTACTAACTCTACTACTAAACTTTACACATATGGTACTGTAGCTAGTACAGGAGGAAAAAGAAGGGAAAGGAAAGAGGAGGAGCAGGAGCAGGAGGAATATTCTACTTGAATTGCCATTAATGATGTCATAAATGAGATAAAGACACTTACTCTAGCATGACGGAAAGAAAATATCTCAGATCGTCTCTGGTTTGCCATTGCACACTGAAATTTTGATCCAATCCCAATCGTCGAATGTAGCGAGACAGATACTGGTATGCACACTGATAAGCCGCCCCTGTACACTCCTGCCTATCTACCATGAAGTGGTGCTATTAGAGTCTTCCAAAACTGACCAATTAAGATATTTGATATAATATTTCTTTTTATGTTGTCAAGCGACATGCCTTGCAATAAGTTTGTTATTAATATAATGCACACGAAAGACACACAAAGACACACAGTGTACATACCCGTTTGTTTCAGGTGTCTGATGGCGCTTTGACTCTCCTTTGGCGATTTACAGGTGGTACATGGTAGTAAGCTATAAACGGCATGTGTTTCTTTCATTCCCTATTATAAAAGGTTTATCCAAATAAGTACATAAATACTCTGCAGCAACATCGCAGCCATGTAATCAAGTTCTTCAAGTTCTATGCTATAATTACCAACCAACAACAGCATTGCAACATCAAAAAATTAATGTCAAATTAACAAATTTACCTGAAGTTTTCAACACACATGACGTAATAAAATAAAAGGTAAAGGTATGTTTTTCAAACAAAAGTTATCTCCCAGAATCCTAGAGTGAGGAAAAACCTATGAGTCGATTGTCAAGCTTAATAATTATGACGGATCTTCCATCTTCCATTGACGTTTGACATTGCCTCATGTTCTGGTGGTTCACATAACCACACGTTCTCCCTTTTTAAGCATTTAGAGTAAACTCTTACAAACCCGTACAATTCATTTAGCTGCTATTCTGCAATGTTCTGGAAGACAATTCTGGCGCTCCCGCGCCTGTATGCCTTCTGGAGTAAAATGGGCAAGTTATCGTTAGTCAGCTTTCTTAATCCGATTTGGGGGACATAACGATCGAATCAAACGCTTTTCTGGAATTCTGGTTAATAACATCTGTTTGTCATTAAATTTCAAATCATTTTTTTAATTATCACCTATTTTTTCTGTATTTTGTAGTATGTGATGATAATATTTTTGTGCAAATTCATAAGTATAGAGTGACTTTAGCTTAATATTAATTGGAAAACACCTACTTGATTAAGCTGTGAGGTGAAACAAGTCAATTCCACCACGTACAAATCTTGTGGCTTGCATCTCCAGACACGTCCACGACTGTCACACAGATTACCCAGGATGAGAAGATTGAAAAGAAGGTGATCTAAACCTTCATGAACCTGTCATAAAAATATCTTAACATTAACAAGATTTCAAAGATTCTATCATCAAATTATTAATTTCCCCAGCAACATCACCACACATCCATACGCATACTGTTGATTGTCTGTATATTTTAGCAATGGACCTACCATTGGCGCCACATCGAAATGATATATCTTGGGTTCAGTTGATTGTGTCTGATATGGCAATAACGCATTCACGACTGCATCCACATCCACCACCGTTTGTTGTAGTGAAAAACGGTAAACGGGCACAGTATCTCTTCACTTTCGTCGTAACCGAGCAACCTCATCAGTTCTTGAACACGTCTTTTCACTGCAAGGGTTTTCCCGACACCGGAACGGTTGGATAAAATCACCTCAACCCTACATCTGTTAATTGAAATTTATTATTGTAAATATGCATTTTGGTATGAGCGTATGGAAGGATTGATTAGCGAAATTTGGCAGTACACGCTATTAAAATTATACCTTGTTTATGTTTGTGAACGCTCAACCCAAATTTGTTTTCAGAACGTTTTTTTTTGCATTGTTTTCTTTTATTTCACCGAGATTTGAAATGAAATCTTTTATCAGTGGTTTATATTTTGTGATTTTTGGCTATAATATCATAATGTATTGTCACTAATTCAATTGTAATTTAAATAATGTTTTCATAATTATATATGAATAAATGTCAATACCTGTGCGGTGAAGCATTGGCAGCATGCTGTATTTCGGCTTCGTTGTTAGACTGACTACTCAACTGTTCATGTATATATTTCTGGCACATTTTCTTTGCTCGGATTTGGCGGTATCTGATCCCTTCTATATTGATCAAGCGCCGTCACTATGCGGGAATTGTCTTCTCTTTCGCAACTGCACACAATAACAAGACGGTAACCTGAGGATTGGAGAAACAAAGAAAACTTTGAATTATATCGTTGAATTATGTCGTTTGTTATACTCACTCAGCCCCAGCCGGATATGAACCGGCAACCTTCTGCGTTCTAGACAGACATTCGTACCACTTAAAGAGACACTGGCACATTTGAAAAATAGTGCGCCCTCAAGATTTTTCAAAATTGATATTTTTGCATGGTTGTAGGCTTTTATATACAAAAGCCCTCACCCGAAATTATAAAGACCAAACCAAATCCGCTTCCTTATGGGTAAACAGAACGATTTTATAATTTAACGTCGCCGGCGACGTTAAATTCAGCAGACGACGAAAATGGCGTTTAACACAGGAACACACACGTCGTATGCATGTTTCCCACGCTATGCACACTGTTTGATCGAACTATAACCTTTGTGGTTTTAATATCAGTGAAGTATGTATATACACATTTGTTGATTAAAGTTATGGAAAACTTAAAAGTTGGCCTACAAATTACCTGGATATCTTTATCCTCATATCAATGTCCCTATCTGCAGCGGTTTTGGGGTATGTTATTTTTATGTGTAAAATATATCTCTGTTCTTCCAATGGCCTAGACTATCATTTGAGAGCAAATTGAAGAAATTTCATATTTTGTGAAAATGTGCCAGTGCCGCTTTAACCACAGGGGTTGAGTGAGTAGCGGTATCTATTAGTCTAAGTTCCCAAGTGTTTATCGTATTCCCAGCGGATTGCATCAGAGCTGGTATTTATTCATTTATACAAAATTTACGCAAAACCATATCATATGGCACACGCCCTGAATTTTTCTCTCGAGTGAGATTTTGGTATAGTTGGACTTGTTTTACATTAGATGGACACGATCCGCATGTAATACTGATTTTTTCATTAAAAATTAAATGCCCGATCTTAATTTGATGGATGATACAGGTAGAAACCGATCTGTATCCAGAAATTACACAAGTCTCACTACATCTTCTTTTGACTGGTCCCTTTTAGTTTCCCATTTCTGCCCGTCCTGTCTTTCATCCCTAGTACCCTCTTTATTTTTGTTTTTACGGACATCCCTTTAATTTAGTGTTATGTCACTACTGGGTTTGTTCTGTCTAGCCAATCGTTGTAAACAAACTATAAACATTAAGACTCCACAATCTTTCACGGCTCATTCTGGTTTTGCTCCGAAAACCTCGAACAATGAAAATATTAAAATAGGCATATCCAGCAAAGTAACCTGATTGTCCCTTCATAAGATCTGCTAGCTGTTCCGCGGCTTCTTTGCTAACATCATAGTCCAAGAGATCTGCATTCAGCAAACAAAACACTCGACCGTTGGTATCCCCAATGGAACGCCGCCAAAGCAACACAACCTGAAATATTAACAACAATAAATATTACTGAAATTGAAAGATTAATATATTATTGTAACTGGTCAATCTATAATTTTGTTATTTATTGCCACGTGTTTAAGATTCTTTATCTTGAAAAATAATGTTCTCTATATCAATTTGTGATTTTGATAATGACATCCAATTACAAATTCTCTTTTTAAACTTCTTGGATTTAAAAAAATGTTACAGCAATGGGGATGAACTGAAGATGTATAGATATTAATATAAATGCTCTTCCCCATCTGATTCTTTGGGTCAGTTGGTAGAGCATCCTCACGATGATCGGAAGTTTCCAGGTTCAAATCTTGGATGGTCAGTGATAAAAGTTTAAAATCATTTATCTAGTATTGATTACCCAATTGTTTAAATCTCTTCTTTTTTGTAAAGCTTACATCAAGGTATAAAAAGAAAAGTAATACGTCATATACTGAATTAGACTTTGTCCCAACAGGACCAAGATTTTTATGTTGGAACCAAAATGAATACCTCTTCTGTCGTTGTGGTTCTGGAACAAGCACTTCTTCTGGCGATGGTAATGTGCCGCCGCCATCCATGTACAGAGCCAATGCGGTAACCATAACATCACCTGTAACGATATCAATATGATGTGATTTTTGTATGTAACAAATCAAACTAAAATGTACTGTGAATAATGGTATGACTTTAAGTATTTTCTTACACTAAGATCAATTGATACAGATGAATTTACTTAATTGAAAAAGATCAATTTAACAATACTAACCTGCAGAGCGTACAAGCAGATTTGGCTCTCCTTCTTTCAGGTAAGTGGGGAAGCTTCTCGCTTGTTGCATGATGGCTTCAAAACAAAAAAGAGGAAATATTCTATTGTCCACGATAATATTAAGAAACGATTTTTTATGTTATGTCGTTGATTTAGACAACATAAATTCTAATAAAGATGGTAGGATGGCTGCAAAACATACAGAAGCTAGCCCTATATGGACAACAGATGCACAGAACAGGCAAAAATGGAAGATTCTTGAAAATACTTCATGTTAGAAGATAAAAAATATACATCTCAGGTTGAGGTGAGGATGCGTGACTTACTGGCATCGGCAAGATGATTCAGAATATGAGCAAGGCGTTCCAGGCTTAAACATCCTTCTACATCTGTAGCTTTCATTGTATGCAGGAAATCTCGCCACACTTGGCCGAGTTGTTTCTCGAAGGACGAAAAATTCCTGTCCCAAAAATAATGCGTGGAAATAGAATGTGAAAACGACTTGTGCTGAAATTTCTTTAGGAAACACTTTGAAATTATTCAAGATTTTAGTATTTAATTTACGAATAATTTAAAAATATGGTTTTAAACTATATCCTACATCAGCCAGTGCGTAAAATAAGGTTTTCACGGACAATTTCGCAAAATGCACATATTTTTTGAGAATTGACGTATGTTCGTGTTTCAATTTAGCAAGAAGTAGTATTCAATTTCCTTGTTTATCGTCAAGTTCCTTATAGCTCCGATAGGGGGCGTCCCCGGTCGTCAATTATCCCAATCAGTAGGTTTTATGCTAGCAAATGTCCTCGATCGGAGGTGTTTACAAGTTCACACACACACACACAAACACACACACACGCTCGCGCGCACGTACGCACACAAACACGGGGCTGCATAGGGGTCTATGTGGACCCAGGACCCAGGATTTAAAACGCGTCATTTGTTGCGCTAAAACGCGTTTAGCGCAACAAATGACACTCGTAGCTAGGAGTCGAGAAGGATGCCAAGAACTTGTAAATACAGTGAACAACTTCCTCAAGTGGACACGGACCATGAAAGCCGTGCCATGAAGAGGTTTGTCCCCAACGCAGAACAAAAGCGACAAGGACACAAAACGCAATATGTGGCATACGACCCCGGCCTAGAAATAGACGGACAGCAGACTGCGGCTCATGCGGCTCCTCGGGAAGCTGATCTTTAACGACTTGAAGGACAATAACATTAGAGACACGGTATGCACAAAGCTGACAGGAATGCTTCAAACAACCAATTCAAGTCAACTGAGTGGGCCTATGAAGCTATGGATATACAATAATGCTATTGTACCCAAACTGACGTGGGAGTCCACCATCTATAACTTCCCAATTTCATACGTCGAAAGTCTGGCACCAAATACCTGAAGCAATGGGCAGGTATAAGCAGATGCACCACCACCAGCGCTCTGTACAGGAGCAGGAAACACTGTGGCCTGCAACTGAAAAGGCTAACCACATCATCAAATTAGGCAGTAACTATATAAGTACCATCTAAACAAGACACTCTACAGAAAATGCATGGAAGGTAAAAAGAACGAAAGCCAGGTGGAATTATATAAAAGAATTAAAACAGCAAGAACGGCACTAATCTAAGAATGGCTAGAGGTCAGACGGATAGAGCCGGTCTTGGGGTACAAAAAAATATGAGTCGTCAAGAACAAAGGAAATGCCTCACCGGACTAATAAAAGATGTAGATGAGGAAGACATGTTGGTCTACCTTTACGGATGTGCGAAACAATGGCAGTGGTTGAATTGGGAGTCTGTCATGCAGGTCGACACCTCCTGGAAGAAACTTTTGTATGTCTGGACGCCAGAGCTGCTGTCTTTCCACATCAACGCAATTCATGATCAACTTCCATCCCCTGCCAATCTGAAGCTGTGGGGCAAGACCAATCTTGGACTCTGCCAATTATGTCATCATCGCCATTGTACACTGTTCCACATCCTCAATGGTTGTAGCTACTCATTACAAAGCGGAAGATACAATTGACGCCATGACCAAACACTGAAAGCAATCTCTACAGGTCTGGCACCGTACGTCGTAGAGGCAAATCAGAAAAAAAAACCATCGCACCTGAGAATCTGAACTCCATCTCTACAATAGCCTTTCGCACAGCTGATGGTACAACCTATCGAAATCTAGTCTTACCAATGCCTACGACAGAGCCAACCAACATTCTGAAAAAGGACAATGACTGGATATATGGATGAGGAACACAAACAAATAGTATTCCCTCCAGAAATCACTGAAGCAGCTAAGAGACCAGATATCACCATCTTTTCTACCAAAACAAAGACGGTGATCATCATAGAGCTGACGGTCCCTATGGAGGAGAACCTATCCAATGTATATGCAAGAAAGAAGTGCAAATACCAAGATCTAGTGGCTGACTGTGAAAGCAGAGGATGGTCTACATACTACTTTCCAATAGAAGTAGGAAGCAGGGGTTTCTGCAATACATCAGTCAACAAATGCCTGTCATCCTTGGGCATTCCTAAAGGAAAGAGAAAGGCTATAACCGATACAGCAGCCAAACTTGCACTCAGCGCGAGCAATGTCATCTGGCTAAGCAGAAGCACAAAGGCATTCAGACAGATGGAGCTACAAGCAACTCCAGCAATATGCTCTGATGGAAGTGGAATGGTTGAGCGCTCACAAAACCAGGTTTTACCCGCCAAAGTCTGGTCCAAAACCCAGAGACCTCAAACACACTACTCTAGACAAAGAGGTACTGCATAAGTGAATTTCCCTACTAAGTCCCTTCCCAGAGGGAGATATACAGGAGTCTTATCTTTAAACGGATAAAACTAGGCCTTCGAATGGGGGGACAGCGCTCGCCCCCTGGTGTTCTACCAATGAACTATCCTTCCTGGCATTTAAAAAAAATGGAAAGAGTTCCAAATGTACCATCGTTAAACTTGTACGGGGAACAACTTATTTTATTTAATGGCCCCACATTACAAACACCCTACTCTAAGGCCAATTTTTTTGTAAATATAATAATATAATAACGCCTAAAAAGTAAGCAAGGCGCTGACATAAAGAAGGTAGAAAGGCATCCAAAGCGACTTTCGTGCCTGGAAAAGATGAAGACTTGATAAGGCTTTTAAAGACAGACGTACGACGCCGTAGTTTGGTATGCAACTCGTTCCAAAGGCAAGGCTCAGCTTTCCTCTTGGTACGAGTTACGTCGAAGGAGATTGGTGAATCCGGGCGAAGTGTGTAAGGCACGATCATCAGTTTTCCTCTTGTAAGAGTTATCGAAGGAGATTGTTGAATCTGAGCGAAGTGTGTAAGTGGCATTATGAGTTGGGGCCGAACATATGAAGACAGGTAAGCAGGAGTAATTGAAAATTGATCCTTTGATTATTGGTAACGCAGTAGAGAGAATGCCGAGAAGGAGAGTGCGGTTTTAGATTGGAAAAAAAGTGAAAGTCACGTATTTTTAACCTCCAAAATTGTACACACGGGGAAAATTACAGCTCCCCCCCCCACCCCGAACCTATTACGCCCTGGTCATGTATTTTCGAATTGTAATGTAGTTGAAACGTTTGACTTAAAAAGAACAAAATCAAAACTTTATTGCATATGATTGCCTGCATATTTGAAATTAAAGTTTCCCCGAAAAATATTGTGAACAATATCAACCATTCATTGAATATGTTTCATAGTTTCAGTAGAAGATTCCATACTTTGTTATTGGTTCAAATTATGGAAATAGTTTGACATTTTTTTCCCTTGATTTTTGAAGGTTTACACAAAGAATCAAAGCAAAGAATGTCCATGATGTATTGTGTATACTAAGTATACTCATAGCTCATTCAAAGTCTCTTTGGAAATTATTACAAACAGTGATTCCGTGGACAGATTAAAAAGATTGGTACCAATCTTCAATGAGTATACTTACTCATGTAATGTATCAAAATGAGTGTAAATTCTGTTTTGACTCACCCTGACCATAAATGAAGGAGTCTCAAGTTTCGATAAAATGAGAGTGGCAGAAATGATGTGGAACATGTCGTGTTCCGATATTTGCGATAATGCAGCTGCCAGTTTTTATATACAAACAAATTTGGTCATACTGTCAGCCACATCATGAGTGATCACAAATAACACCAGGCTACAGATGGAAGGCGAGGAGGTAAGATTCCTTGTTTACTACGATGAAGCCATGAAGATGTAGTATCACGTTGTAATGGTGAGGTGAGCTAGCGACAAAAACTCTGTTTTGGCTTGATTGCGCTTCAATATATTCTAGCACCCAAGAATGAAGATCAATAACATGTTCAGATCTTTTAAATAAAGCACAGACAGCATCCCCGTGAGAGTTAGGATCAAAGATTGCATTGATCTGAACACCATCAGCATAGATCAGATATTTGTAATTAGTATACTTGAATCTAGCCCGGGTAATCTAGCCAACTCTACGCGACTTAGAAATAAATGCTTTGGTCCAAAAACAGAGCCGTAGTAAATCACATAAAGGACGTGTTCATCATCAGAAAATCCTCATTGATATTAACTTTGCAAGTTCTACCCTCAAGGTATGTCTTCAACAAATTTGAAATTACCAGTCTGACCAAAATCACCAGCAAGCTCTTCCAGAAGGATACCGTGATCATTGATGAAAAGATACCGTGATCCACGGTATCAAAAGCCGCTGAAAGGTTACCTTCAGCAAAGGAAGAAAAACTCCCTGCTGGTTATCTGTTTCCCTCAGCATATCATTTTGCACACGGGTGAATATGGACAACTGTGTGGACTTATCCATTGACATTTTTATCTCATCCAACACCTTTACGGAAAGGTATGGTATCTTCACATGCTTCACATGAGCTGACTGACGTAATCTGCAAAGAACTGCCATCAATCTTGATTCATTCA
Organism: Ophioderma brevispina; assembly: GCA_023653785.1. Classification (NCBI taxonomy): domain Eukaryota; kingdom Metazoa; phylum Echinodermata; class Ophiuroidea; order Amphilepidida; family Ophiodermatidae; genus Ophioderma; species Ophioderma brevispina. The sequence continues at coordinate 61,947 of JAMKCH010075192.1, forward strand.
TTTTAATGGATGATTAAGGATGATTAGGAATGTTAATGAACATACCCAGGCAAAATAACGATAATCCAATCACAAAAATATTAGCAGGCACAAACAAGCAATTTGTCCCTTACTGCAGTAAAATATTATATAATTGTTTCTGGAATCTGGAAGGACCATTACTTTTATGGTAAACAAATGTGTTGAGCTTCTAATTCAACTACGTAAAGTCCTTACCTTTCACTAACGCTGGTCAGCAAATCAGCTTTGAGTTTCTGAAATGTAATTCCTTCACCAATTGGCTGTTGAGTATCCACGGAGGTAGAATCCGACAGGTTCAGATCTGAAATAAGGTGTCTGATGAGTTCATTATCCGCAGAATGCTCGATGCACCATCCCATATATTCGGCTTGTTCGGCATTCAACCCTAGAGCTTGTACAGCAGCCAAAATGACTTCATCTTCAAAACTATCACTAAATTCATTTTTAAAATCGCGTACGATCTTAGCAGTCTTTTCTCTTTTTTGACGCTCTTCCAATATCTCTGATTGTTTGCTGGAATCATTGTCATCCATAGAGTCATCGATGTAGTTTTCTGTGGCTGTTAATGCATTCGCAACATCAGCTTTAGTACAATGGTCTTTCACAGACGACAGTAAGGCATAAATCTGACCTACGGATTCACTGGCTTCGGATGAATTTGCAAATTGCGCCAAGCTTTGTCGCAATAGGACAAGTTGCTCCGTTGAAAAAAAGTTTAGTTGGTAACACTCTGACCGTCTGTCGTCAACGTAGTCATACCATTGCTGTAAACAAGTCTTCATGAACTCTCGAATAAAAGAAAGTTCTTCTGTAAGCTCCCTAGTGCTGGTCAGCAGACTTCCATTACCTACTCCAAAGTCAACGTGAACGGATACATTGCCCTTTTGGCGGCCGCAGTACAATATGGCTTTCCATTCTGCAAATAAAATGTTGCCTGCCTGACAGAGGTCCTCGTAGGTTGAAGCTATCTGCTGAGCTGCTGTGAAAACCTTTCAAAGATGAAAATTTGAGAAACAAATCCTTTATTTAAACTCTATTGTAAATTAATACCTTACCACACTTTTAAAAAATTAGAATAGCGGGGTTTGATACGACGATATCAAATAGTTTAGTCAGACCTACTTCTTCAAAGTGATTTATTTGTTCCCGTCCTTCCTTCTGGTTCTTGGTTTTTCCAGCAATCAGTGTTAATTTGCTCTGAAGATCTTTCAAGGTATCAATATCGTACGTATTGTCTGCGTGTTTTGATATTTGGTTCTCTTGGCTTGATACCTCATGTTCTTCAACGGTCTCTTCATCTGCTGCTCTTTTCTCATCAGCACCAACTTTCAGTTGTAGGAACACGCGTTTTTCTTCCGACTGTAAGTGAATAGAGAGCGGATTATACAACCATTGAATGAAAGAAGTATAGACCTTATATTTGTCCATACCGTATTCTAGCATCATGTCTATATCCCTTACCAATTACTAAAATGAAATAAGCGCAATTTTAATCCACATTTGTCAAGAAGGAAGAGAATTCAAAAGAAAAGCACGTGCAATTTTAACTTCTCTATTTGCATCATACAAAGAAAATTAAACATTATAAATGTGAGAAACGTAGTGAGATTTTGTAGGTCGCCTTATTTTCACCGCGTGGCGGCATTAACATGACTGATTCCAAATAAAAAAATCCTGTTTCACATTATGTCCTATTTCATTCATACATGGCACAGCAAAACACTCTTGTGGGACGGTCGTATCAGGTGAACCCACTAAAAGTAGGTGGCGACCGTTGTCAGTTTAAAACTTTAATACAAAGTACAGGCTGTATCGGAAATATTAGCTACTACCCATTTAAAATATAATGCATTGTAATGAGAACATTTATAACGTGCCCTTAAAACGCAAATCTAATTCTAAGAATACTTAGAATACTTTCAAATTGATTGAATGGCGAATGTGGAAAAGAACATTGTTCCACAGGTTGGGAAACAAACTCTTTTCCTTCAGAACACAATAACACAGATGTGTAACTGGTCTAATGAGAAGTGTTGTGCCAGCACACGAACTAAACGAGAGCATCAACGATGCATGTAAACCCTTGTTTATGATGTAGCTGGTATCTAAGTAGGTCAGACCATTGCAGACCATATGCTGGAAAATCCAGGATTCCGCCCACACTTTCACGAGAGGCACCCCGCAAAATTTGTTCTTTAGCTTTCATAGAAGACTAATCCAATGACACTGTATGTGTGTTGAAAACATATTGTGACAAATACCTTATTTGTTTGATCAATGTTGCCAACAATGTAGACTCCTCTTTCGTTGATAGCTTGTGCTTGCATTAACGAGGATGTTTCCACGTCTCCGTGAGATTCCTTAACTTGATGTAGCCAGTGTATCTGACTTTGAGTAGCCGCCTTTAGTGATAAAAAATAATGACACGTTTGGTCTATATACAATCACGGAGATGTCATTGGACCACACTAGTTATTTTGGGTCTGTTAACCAACATTCTGAAGAAGGCCAGTGACTGGATATTCCTGATGAATAAACTATTCCTCAGGCTTCACGTCATTTTAAGCAATCACAATCTTTCACATTGATTTGTAATGTAGAACTTCAAATATACCATAACCCTAACCCGTCCCTTTTCATAACCAGTCATTGTTCAGCAGGCCATCTTAGGCTAACCTTTAAAAGTGCACCAATATTTTTTGAAATAATAATTACCTGCCACCATTACCATAATTTATTTTCATTTTATTTGTCAACAATCAAACAAACAAGTCACTCTTATGTCAGTGGTGTGGCAACCGTTCATATGAGTGAAAAACAGTAATTATCGTTTTCAGATATTTTTCTTTCCGAAATGTGCAAAATGGCCATATAGTAGTAAAATCACGTTGTAGACTTTGTCTAATTTACATTAGGACTACTTACCAATTTTTTCGGCAAATCTTGTCATTCTCGAGTACATTCCAGACCTTTTCCATGACGCTGAGCAATTCTTTAAACCCGGCGTCAACTTCTAGATCGAAAATGAAAGATGCAAACCCAGTCGCTGCTCTGTGGAAGCAGGATACTCGATCTACGTCCATGTCTTTTTCACCAGCATTGTTCATGGCCAGGTTAACAAACACTCCCAGCTGCTTTCCATCTTTAAAATATACGAGCCAACCGTTTTCTAGATTATACTATGTTAATTTTTGATAAATATTTTAGATATGTTGTATTATTATGTTTAAATTTGTTACAAGAAATGGTAGTTTTTCAGTTTCTGTTTAGTTAAGTGATGTGTGTGTGTGTGTGTGTGTGTGTGTGTGTGTGTGTGTGTGTGTGTGTGCGTATGCGTATTTTAATAACTGAATTGTCATATAAGTTTCAGGTATAATTAATCTCAATAATCTATAATAATAACCAATTATCTCCTTGGAAATATGTAATAGTTCGGGGTGTAAAAGCTCCCGGCTTCTTATGAACAGAAACCACCTTGGAAAATACATGCAATACTTAGAATACTTTGGAGAATAAAAGCTCTCATACTTATACAAACCGAAAACACTGATGCATCTCTCATTCACGTGCAGAGCATTAAACACTAACCTTGAATTTCTTTGCGAATCCAAGAGACTAGGTCTTTGCATTTTGCCAGCTGTTGGAGGCAATTCATCTTGTTCTCATTGACATTATCCAAGACTACAGCTGCAGTCATCAATTCCTCACTGATTGATGATAATGGTTGTTTCTTGGACTCCGGAGAGTTCTAAACAAATATAAATCGTATATTATAAATATATCGTTTCTGATGCTATCCGCTAGGAAAGCGATGGACACATTTCGGACCAAACACCTATAGATGATATCTATCGCTCCTCTATCAACCCTGGCTTGTTAGCTTAATTGGTAAGAGCGCCGTGCTAGTAATACGGATATTGCAGGTTCGAATCCGGCCAGACGCACATGGGTTTATTCAACACTTTCGTGTATTGGCCATCTCCAGGGAAAGATTAATGAACATTGTCTACCTGGAGAACTAAGTTGTTAAAATTTCAAAATGTTCATTTCAAGCAATTATAATAAATGTATTCCAATCTTCACATTAACATAAAAAGCGAGAGCATAAACTTTAAACCTTTTGAGAACGATTTGTCTATGTTTTTTTAAATGAAAAGGTCAAGCAAAATAAGATTAACAAATGTGTGATAAAGTCACATACCACTTTTTGAAGAATTTCCAAGGCTTTGAAGTCCCCTTTGAGGTCATATATTATTTTTACATTCATCATTTCTTCAGCAACGGCAGACTGGTGTTGAAGTCTGAAGTAGTCTTGGATCTGTTTTAGTCGTAATTTCACTTTGTTGTCGTCAATTCCTTCTTGTAAGCTCAATATCAGCTGAAGTTCGTCTTCAAGAACTGTGCCTCCTCTGCGGATGAGATCTTTGAAGTAGATTTCGACATCACCAAGGGACAAAAACCCGTTTGTCAACTTTACGCTTATTTCATTCAACTTCTCAGTATAAGCATGGCGCCAGACACAATCGGCGATGTCCGAAATTGACATAGTGTGAGATTGTCGAGATCTTCGAAGTTTTGTTCCTTGGCTAACCCAGAGCTTCTTAAACACGTGACTTCGTTGGATGTTATATAACGGTTGGAGCATTTCTATGACACTGGGTGGGTGCCGAAAATAGTGACATCGGGTTGTGGCACTTTCTCGTTTAGAAGTCTATCTAGAGTAATAGGGTTGCAGGCCTTATGTAGCTGTAAGCTGTCCACATCTACTCGAAGCGTGATCTCCAATTGCTGGCAGTCAACTACAAAACAGTAAACACAAAAAATACAAATAACTTTTAGTGATCAATAACTTATTTTTACCGCAGCTGATGAACATCAATGAATCATACATAAACCAGTCCAGAATATAGGAGAGTAAATAATTAAATAATTAGTGTTTATCCTTTAAAAATAATAACTATACCTTTTTCTATGAGTTTGCACATATTTAGCAAACTGTGATTATATTTCAGTTGTTCTTCGATCTCTCTGAGTTCCTTTTTTCTTATATCAAGCATCCTGATCAGTTGATTTATATCTGTTGCTTTGAACTTTGATGCAGCCATTAGAGATGTGGGGTTCTTCTCCATCATGTCTAAGGCATAGACTGCTCTGTAAAGATCCAAGAATTGCCCGCGACACTTGTCTCTGGAAATAAGCTTCATTTGACTGACAAGAATACTCCCACCAAAGACATTTTCACAAATGTTCTCAAAGAGAGATTTGGCCCTTGCTAGCTGGTCTTGGGCCTTCTCAGATAAGATGTCAGCACATGCCGTTTCCTCATCAGCTGAAAGATAAATAAAACACAAAGAAATGAATGTAATATCTGCCTACAATTTTGAAGGGTAGCTTCTTTCTCTCAATAGCTTTTCCATTCGCTTTTTTGTTATCTATTTGTGCATGTGTACCTACGAAACATCCAAATGCAAACATCTCCCGCGAAAAAAAAGTGCAGCGTGGTCCACACTCATGTTTACTCATTTTCAAAGCTCACTTTGTAATACTTTGAGTGTGTATTTAAAAATATTGTAGCATATTCTTCAACGGAATTGGTTTTAAGAATATTTGGTGAGAAAAAACAGAGAATACAAATTGACAATGTGGTGCCAGGTTAAATCAGTCTTCCCACGTGTAAGCTTGGGTGTAATTACTGAAAAAAATAACGTAATAATATACCTATATAACATTCTCTATCACATCATAATAATTAAAGTGCATTACGTGATCCACAGCCTTGCCCCCCCCCCCGAATTTCCTAATACAGGTTTAAAGTTTTATATCATCCAAACCATTGGCTGAGTAGAGTAAGTGTGCAGCTGTGTGCCTCTAGGTTTACTTGTAGATTAGATCTGCTGTGGAAGAAACTCGTATTTTTTTTCTATCCGTACTCTATGGGGCACGGATACTCGTATTTTTTCCCTATCCGTACGAACATTTCTTGATAACATCAAAATACAACATCAGAATCAACTCAAATTTTGGAAATAACCTTTTTTTTTCTAGAAAATATCTAATGAACCATAATCAAAATTTAAGGTGCTGGGATCACGAAATGCATCATTTACCAAAAAATTACACTATATTCGCCTGGCACGTCTTCTTTAATTTTAAATAGGGCTAGGTGAAAATGTTGTAACTGCTTGGCTTAAGTTATTTTACATGTTTCGAATTCTCGCCATTCGCAAAGGGTACATCGCCAACTGTTGCCTTGAAGACGATGTTTTCCCAATGCATCATGGGAAAAAGGTCGACATCCCGGGCCCGCGTAATATGAATATTACACAGAAAAACGTCACTGATCATTTAGTTTGTCAATATAATAGTCGGTTGTGTCACTTGCGTGCGAATGCACACTAAAACGGCTATTTTAAATAAGTAAACCCTTTGCTTTCTTTCGATCACACAAACGCTTTCGTTGAGCTCTTTTCATTATAATATTCACACTACTTGCGTGTTAATCCAATGGACTGACAAGGGTAACCGCTGACGGCCCACAGTATTGCGAATAACGAGAATTAGATGAAACAGTCGGTATACAGTATGAAATACTTTACAGCAGAAGAGAGAAAATCCCTAAACCATTAACCAGCGATATTTAATTACATTAAAATGGGGAAAATAATATAAGTATTATACAATTTCCGTATACACCACTTTATTTTGATCAGTAATATCTCGGCAACCGAATATCTGATTGTCATCGAAAAAGCAAGTATTTTGTAGATTAGAATCTACACAATTTACCCATTCCATTATCTCATTTTCTTAAATGAAACTATTTTCATCATATTCGAAACCCCATACCCATCCTTAAAAAGTTGTAAACTTATGGGCCTCATTATATTCAACAAATCAGATTCAGTAAATTAAGCTAATACTGTAATTGTAAGTATACAAATACTTAGTCTAGTATTTATTGGGCAAGTTACTATTTTAAATATTCTGATTTTTAAAAAATCAATTATCAAATGCAATATCTGATGATTCCATTTTATTCCATTTTATACACTGCGATCACAGGTTTCAAGCAAGTCTGGGTTCATGTAACGCCGAGGAAAACTGTTGGACATTCATCGAAGATTTCCAATGAGGCCTAAAAAATATGTTTGTTTGTCAAGGTCGGATTTTAAATTTGTTTAAAGATGAACTTTACAATGTAACTCTAAAATCAATACAACATGCTACTATTTAAAGCTTTTTTCAATGACATAGCAAAGATCTTTTATTTTACTTCTTATAGTCGTTTTGGTGTCGTATTTTGATGTTTTTCGTCTTTCTGTTTGGTAATGTTTTTTAGATTGTGAATGAAAATCATGGATCGATCAGCACTGGTGCTAATTTGCAATAAAAAATAGTCGGCAAGTTTTTTTAAGGGTCGTTCGGGTTACGGCAAACAAACATTGGGGGGGGGGGGCTGAGTCTCTACATGTTACATGAGTCCAGGCTCACTGGAAACCAGGGCCAGTTGAAATAACAGTGGCATTATGAATATGTTTACTCCACAAAGTACGAACTTACTTGTTATCTTGAAGAAGTTGCTCATTGGTGTCCAGGTGAGTAAGTGACGAAGTACTGTTTCATCACTTTCTTCTTCAGGCATGATTATTAAAAACTTTGGACAACACTTCTCCAAAAATAGCGATCCCGACCTTTTAAAAACCAACGATCAATCAACGTTTTCTCACCTTCTTGTGTTGGATACAGAGCAATTAAAATGTAATTATACCCCGGTTTATACATAATGAAGGTGAATGGAAGAGAACTCGCGCTAGAAACTAAACAACTATTTGATTAACTTATTTTATTCATTATGAACTGGCTAATATCACCACTTCTATCCGTCCATCCGTCTACCTAACTGCGAATGCAATTAGATGGACGATGTGTCTATCCTCTTAGTGATGGCCTAACGCATCACGCGTCATTGAGTCCGTTCAAATCTCATTGCACTGAGCGTTGCGGGTTTTGTTTGCCATTTGGTCTTAATCCCATTTGGTCTAATAGGCATTTCGTCTAACTTCAATTGGTCTAAACCCATATTGTCTAATACCAATTTGTCTAATGACCATTAAGTCTAACACCCAATTTATCTAACAACCAAGATGTCCAATAGCCATTTGATCTAATGCCCATCTAGTCTAATGCCCATTTTTGTCTACTACCATTTGGTCTAATATCCATTGGTCTAATATCCATTTGGTCTAATACCCAATTGGTCTAATATCCATCTGGTCTAATATCCATTTGGTCTAATACCCAATTGGTCTAATATCCATTTTGGTCTTAATCCCATTTGGTCTAATATCCATCTGGTCTAATTCCATTTGGTCTAATATTCATTTGTCTAATATCCATTTGGTCTAATGTCCCCCTGGTTCAATATCTATTTGGTCTAATACCCATTTGGACCAGATTGACATTAGACCAAATGATATTAGACCAGATGGATATTAGACCAATGGATATTAGACCAATGGGTATTAGACCAATTGGGTATTAGACCAAATGGATATTAAGACCAGATGGATATTAGACCAGATGGATATTAGACCAAATGGATATTAGACCAATTGGGTATTAGACCAATTGGGTATTAGACCAAATGGATATTAGACCAATGGGTATTAGACCAATTGGCATTAGACCAAATCGGTTATAGACGATATGGATATTAGACGATATGAGATTTAGACCATATGAATATGAGACTACATGGCTATTAGACTAAATGGTTATTAGCCTAAATGGTTATTAGCCTAAATGGTATTAGACCAATTGGAGTTAGTTAGCAAAATGGCCATTAGACCAAATGGGATTAGACCAAATGGCAAGTCACCAGCGTTGCGTTGCCGATTATATCGACCACTTTCTGCTGCAATTCACTGCCTATCCTTAAAATAACTTTTTGCGGTACCGCAAAGAAGTATTAGAGGTGGACACTGCAGTTCCGGCAACGCAACCCACATGCAACGCACCTTCAAGTGACGACATCATTGCACAGAGGTAGAGAAATGAGCGTATAGGGCAATGTTAGCCATTGTATTCGGCATCTAACAAAAGAGAAAGCGTTCACTGAATGTCAGCACGTCCAACTATATATCGCTATCATTTTTCTTCTCGTTTTCGACAAGATTTGTTTCCTGTTCCAAGAGAGATTTAATATTTGAAAATACCTCTTTTGGCGTTGGTTAAATTCAGAACACCCCTGTCATTTCGATTAGCAGGGCTTTCCAGGCAGGCATTATGATTGAAAACGCGTCAAAAGCCTAGTCTAACATTGTCCAATTCCAACATCTCGCTTGGATCCCGATGTTCTGGAGGGTCCTATGATGTAGCGTTACTGTACCGATACACAATACCATTGTCTATATGGCCATTTTGAATAATGAGAGTAAAGAGCAAATTTGGAAGAAAGTATCATTAACGTATAAGACCACTTAACTGTGTTTAGAACGAGGAGGATATATGTTTGTTGCCCCACGAACAAAGTACGGAAAATACTTTTTGTCGCTTTACCTATAATCCAATGGTAGGGCTAGTTGCTCATAACCCTTTTGTCGAAACTGGGAAATTACTTAAAACCAGATTTCAAGAAAAATTATTCCTTAATGTTCCACCAAACACATTCATATGATTATGTGGATAGGACTCACACATACGTTAAAAAGATTCAGACCGTGACGGTGCCGTCAAGGATGCTTGCAAGGACGTGTGAATAATGAATTTCTTTAATGTTTTAAAAAAAAAAAACTTTCCATAAAAAGAAACGACCGAAGCCTCGAAATTAGCAGGCACAAAAAAGCTTGGATCGAGATTTCGTGCCCTACTATTGCATATTATATTAACATTTTAAGTTCAAGAATTATTATTATACATAATCAAGCAAACATAATTCGTAGTCATCGTTAGCCATTTAACACGTCAAAGTTTGTTTTAAAACATTATACCTTTAACAAGCGGTAAGTGCTGAGAATGCACAATCGCTGAGAACTCGACTCATTTCTGCGGGTATATCAGAGTGTCAAAGTTGCTGAAAAGTTCCACCTTGGCAACGTCACTGCGAACCTGTGAAGGTCATACGTTTACATTACCTTAGTATTTTCCATCACTATTGCTACAGATACACCAAAATAACGTAAAACAGGCAATAAAATCAAAACACTTAATTTTACTAACAAAAATGGATTACGGATTATAATAATGATAATAATAACACTAAAAAATCATGTTAGGGGAATATTGCATTATTCATTAGGTTATATTGAGTTGCACTACGGGCTGTCCATGGCAAATCCTTTTTGAGACAGCCCGTCATTCAAAATCTTGCAATTTGCATAAACTAATATTCATATACTTTGTTATCCTAAACGGAATAAAGCCCATACACAGAAATACCCAAGTGAATGAATAACAAAATCACCTACATTAGGTAATAATAATAATAATAATAATAATCGACAATAATAAAGCGCACAAATCTGAAAAAATGGAGCAAAAAACAAAATGCCGCATACAGGGCAACAAAGAACCAAAAGCAAACTGAAAGAAGAAAACAAGCTACATGAAAATGAACAGTAACTAAATCTTGTGATACGCAATAGTAATAAATATTTTTTCTGTTTTATTTTTTCTCTATTGAAGGAGCAGGCACGAATGTGATATTGAATTTCGTTCCAAAGTCAAGGCGCCGCCAGGAGCTCAGATAGAGCCAGTCCGTTAGTGGCACAAAAAGTAGAAGCAATGTATACTGAATACGCAGGTACCCATAGTAACCAATGTAGATCTGGAAGAATTATGTGACTGGAAAGTTTAGTTTGTGAAATGAGACGAGCAGCGGTGTTTTGGATCAACTGACGACGGTGAATTTGTTTATTTGGCAAGTCCATGCAGAGAGCTTTACCCTTGTCCAGGCGGAGATGGAAGAAGGAATGTACTAATTGTTCAGGGGCTTGAAAAACGTGAGATATTTTCTTATCTTGCCCAAGTTCCTATTTTAAACTGAGGCCGAAACGATGGAAGAAACATGAGATGTGAAAGTATGTTGCATCCAAGTTTCATTAGAGGGATGTCTGATTCACCAATTCTAACTTTGACAAGAAATCTCGTTGAGCCTTTTTGTGAACTAATTTATGATATACATTTGCAGGTCATCGCCCACAGCATATGCAAGGGTAACAAAGATGGTATTTATGATGATATTAGGAACAGGAGAAGTGTAGAAAACCAAAAGATTGTGGGTCCGAAAACATAATCCAAAGAGTAACAGGATCATATGATGTTTACCAAAATGAAGCATTTCCGTGAGCATGGAGAGACATAAGTTCTCTCCGGGATTTGTATTTTGGAAGGTGTTGCCTCGCTCGTAAAAAAAGGTGGGCGAAATTCAGAAGGGCAAATCCATAATCTACAGGGTGTCTCCAATAATGAAAAAAAAAGTCTTGGATGTGCTTGTTAAAGAGGTAACCAAAGTGTTGTCTGTTTACAAGGATTTTAAAACGGCATAGTTTGACACTACAACGCGAGGTTAAGACAAAGAACGTCCAAATGTCAAAGCTCATCACCAAGGGTTTAAATCTTTAAAATGGCTCAAATTGTTCCGCTTTATCAGGACTGAAACAAAACTATTTACACTAAATATTTCTAAAATTTTAGTGATCAAAAGATCAATGGCATTGACCTTGTTGTCATTTATCTCGATAACAAATAAGAGAAGAGAGCGAGAGAGAGAAGAAGAGGCAAACGATTGGTGGCAATTCCCGTGAAAGGATAACATTGAGACATTTTAAGAAATCACATGCTTAATTATAGATTTTAACCTTTGCTTTGATTTTGACCTGCCATGTACCAGTTTACGGTCTATTTCTAATTTAGATGTACGCCTTATTGTTCAAAGTAACTTCTATGACTCTTTGAATTGAATTGAACCGGTGTATTAGATTTCTCACAATAACACCGACGTGTTTTCTTATAGTAGTGGCAATTATTTTGTCCGGTCGCTTGATATGAATCGTAACACCAAATATTCAATCATATGTCAAAAGGCTATTTGTTAGAGGATGTCCTAAAAACCTATAACATCTTTACAAAACATTTGTGAAATGAATAGGCTTTAGATTTCTTGTTGTTATATTTTCCACAGATGTGGCGGTTTGTTTTTGCTAAGAATTAGGCCCCGTGGTCTGAGAGACCTGGCTGAACCTGCAGCGGTACATTTGACGTAACACATTCAGTCTCAAGGGTAATAGTAAAAAAAGTCAAAGGTCCATTCTCGATAAAGTGTTCTCAAAAGTTCGTTTTAGTGTCTAGCTAAACAGTCATGCACAGTTTAAAGATTGTTTGTGGGCGGGAGGAACAGGTGCTTGGGGAGGCGAGGTGTGGCTGTCGTGGGGGGGGGGACGGGGCTTGATTTTGGCCTTTAAGAATGAATGGTATGAATATAATTATACTTCAGGCTATGTTTCAAAATGATCCGGACTAGATGTTGTAACAGGATGAGAAAGTATCAAGCAATAAAGCAAAAGTGCATAATCGTGCTTATCCCCATGTCGCCAGCCCAAATCCGTCTGTAAAATTGTGTCCCTGTCGTTACACAAGAGCGCATATCACAGATTGCATTGCATTTTTATCAGACTCTATTATGCACTAATTGGTAAGTTTTTAAACATGATAATATTGGATATTAAAGTTTCGCAGGTTCTCTGGAGCATGTCGCCATATTGCAAACAGATACGTTACGATATTATCGAATGGATAAAAATTGTTAAAAAAATAATGAATACCTTATGTTCCATATGTGAGATAAATGAGAAAGATGCAATGTTATGTAGAAGTTTCTTTGCACCATAAAAATTTGATTTCAAAGTAAAATTTTTGAAATTTGTATCTTCAAAGAAATCCCCTCCTGTTACGTTTATACCGTGACAGATACGTTACATCCCTCCTGCTACGCTCTTGCAATGTGGCGTGATAAGTTAAAGTCGAATACCGCACCATGCTTTAGTATGAGGAATACCTGATAATGTATAGAGAGTAAGTCGGTGAAGCACGTACTCTTCACATCAAGAACAGCACGACTAAAGAAAAAGGCCCGACAGATACGTTACGACAGACAGTAGTTACTAAGTGTTAAAGTTAGGCAATATATAAAATCGGATATATTTTTAAGATCACCCATGCTTGTTTGGGTTCTGAGAATATTAAAGTTTACGATTTTCAATGATTTTCAGGAAGGAATTCCTAATGTGATATATTTCGTATTTTAGAGACCAAACTTGAACACTTTTACGGAGAATGGCCCCAAAAGTGTTACCATGAATATAAGTGTGCTCTTCTATGTGTTCTTTTAAGTCATAAGAGGCAATGTCATAATCTTTTAGCTCCAGAATAATTTTGATTGTCAACCCATGATGTTACAAGTATGTCTAAAAGGATTTAGTGATCATTTTTAACTATTTCATGAACTCATCTACGAACACGCTGATGGAATTTCGACGTTTATATTGTAGCTCATTCCAGCCGGTAAATCCACAACAACCTAAGTGATCAGCAATTTCGGCAAAAAGTTACTCAAATGAGGTATTATTTGCGAATCGGGCCATGGGGGGGGAGTTGATTTGGACAGAAATCCAATTCCGCTACCTGCCTCTTATAAGACGTCAAAATATTGGTGAAACAAATATCTTTGAGAAATGGTGGTTGTGTTGTTTGTTGTTACACAATAACTATATTATCACGGGGGTTTGATTCGATTATTGCGACAAATAACATCAGTTATATAACAACAAATGTTAGTCTTGTTCAGAATAGACTGTGGGCAATAAAACAAACTACATCTACCTGATGGTATTAGGCACTGGGTTACCTTAACAAAAGATATGCGGTAATAGCGTTTAAAAACATCTGACCAAAAAATGAGTGTTAACATAAAGGCTGTTTCCATGTCCATCTTTTATAAAAAAAAAAGCTAAAAAAGAAAAGATTGATCGCCTGCTGCAGTGGTAAACCATATTAAAGTTAGCATTGGAAACTATGCCAGGGAAATTGAACGTAAATAATCGGCTCCACACTATAAATTACTATCTTTACTACGACTAGAAGCATGTTTAAGAGTTTGGCCCATGGGGCACTTGTATTCCAAGGTGGATTATGATGTGTGAACAAGAAAAACGCGTAAAACGGGTCCCTTTTAATCCAACAGACGATTGTACGCGCGTTACTTGCATGGGGTGTCAAAAAACAGTAAAATATGGAAAAAAAGTATATTTTTGCGGTTTTTGCGGTTTTTGCTTATTCCATGCATGTGATGTAAGTGTTGAGGTTAGCAAAAGAGATGCAAAATACTGTTTAGGGTAGTTTTAGTCGGTGGAACTACTTGTTTTAGGCGCATTTGTAAGTCATGTTCATGGCATCATATAACCTTTGAATACCATAAGTGCTCCCCCCCCCCGGGGGGGATTGGAAGGAAAATCGTGTACATATGTTTCAGGAATAGCCCGGCAAAAATGTCGGTCACGCAAGCAATTGGAAGCACTCATAATGGCAATTCACTATGGGAACGAAGACATTCAGTTAGAGGTCCTCAAACCTGACGAAGGAAGACCTCAAACACCACCGATTATGTAATTTTTCGTTTTTTAAAAGCAGCAGATGGGTAATGTCACGGTTAAGAGGTATTGTGAACCAAATGTACCCTCCAATTTGAATTGGTTCAGATCGTTCCTCAACAAATTTAAGGCACAACATTTATTGCAACAGAGCTTGGATTAACAACAGAACGTTACCTTTTCAATTCGATTCTTCAGGCGACTCTTTAGCTTTTCGTTCCAGGTGCTTGAAAATGACTGTCTCAAAGTTGATATAAGAGACATTTCCAATCGTATAGTTAAAAATCAATATTTTTCAAAATTGATCGATTTCTTTAATTTATGACATGACAATAATTCATCTTTCCATAAAAAATCTTTAATAATACATTATCATTGAATTATACTTACTTATCTTGTCCAAAGTCAATGTTTTGTCCAATCAGAGGTTAGCCTGAGAAATGGATTTTTCAAGCCAATCTAAGAGGGACTGCAAAAAATCTGTGCAATAACTCTCTTGAACAGACTGCAGAGGGTTTCCCGGCGAGCCGAGTTGGCCATGGATGGCATTAAGGCAGGGGTTATGAATTGCAGCAAACAATTCATAAACTCTCCAGCACAATCTCATACATGTACTTAGCTCTGCAAACAACGGCTTTCTTAAAATCATAGCAATCAAGTTCTGGGCAATATGCAGAAGTTCCACGCACTCTTCATTGGCTAAACTGCACTTGCTGAGAAAAGATAGTTTAAGATAGAGGAGGAAAGGTGGAAAAGATATTGTTACCAGTATTAAAAAAAAACAACATTTGGCGGTGCTCGTATTTTGCAGTGTGCCAGAATTATTTCTTTCAAAGTTTTAGAAAAGCTAGTCGTTTACATTTTATCTGATATCCATGTATTTGTAAGTTACTTTTTAACAATGGCTGGCATTCAGACAGAATTATACCTTGATCTATACAAAATACGGTTACGCTATACCTATTTAGGTTGAATAAAAAAAAAAACTTGAAATACAAGGGGAAAAGGGTTGTAAATTGGTTACATGATCTTCGCCTACAAATAGTCCCTGTCAGAATTGGGTGTAGAGTTATTGGTTCCCGTAGACACGTAGATTCTTTCACATTGTGCTTGTAACACACAAGTACAACCTTTTTTTTTAAGAAATAGTCCACGGGTAATAAATGACTGCACATGATCAGGGTCTTAAGATAACCCAGATGTACGGTTGTTTTAAAAAGGAAATAAAACAATTGACGGTTTAATGATTGTAATAAAAAATACCATGTATATTCCCGAACTTTTAAAGAAAAATCATTTTAAACGCTGCATTCCTCCATTATGTTTTTCGAAATAGAAGATTTTATTATCATCCTAGAGTGATTTCTGGAGTATTGCAGGAGAGTGAGAGGTATTTGTGGTTACGGGACACAAAAATTCATTAACGTTTCATGGTATAAATACATATCCTTCTATCATTCCTTGTTATAAATCCTGTAGTTTCTAACACATGTTCTACACCAATATTGTGGACAATCTAATTGCGATAGTCCTGCATTTAATATGTTCTATCAAAATCTATCATAATGATAAGGCTATATGCAGTATTATCTGTAACATCGTGGTGAGTCAATCGTATTTCATCGGCAGAATCGGCTTGTTCGTAGGCATGTTCAAAAGCAGCGTCAGCCGACGCCTGAAATATGACTCACTACAAAGTTAGAATTACACCTTTAAACATTTCAAATAGCCTTCAAACTTTATAATTGGATAAATCCTGATTTGATGGAATCAATAATTTGTAACCACGCACCTCCGCTCCCCGGGTTAGTTGTACGGGGATTCTAACCGGGGGCACCACCGCCCATTACCGATGTACTGTCACGGAAGTCCTTGCCTATAATCTATGAAATTCCGTATTTCTCCCCACCTTCATATTGTCGAATGGGGTACTCTAACCAACATTATTCTCTATCCAACAACGCTAAGCAATGTAAAACACTTCTCTTAAAAAACGTTAATATTTTTAAACGTTAAATTCTCGGGTTCCGAGAAAGGTTAACAAGACTTTTTTAAACATATTTCACAAAGAATTCATAAATTGGTGTTTTAAAACCAACCACTGCTGATAGAACATATTTGAGCTCGACATATTTTAATGAATTTTTTGTTCCCGTTTAATATGTTTTTAATACATTACATTTAATGCTTTAACCTGTAATTTTCAAATGGCGTGTAAATGTACATGAAAGGATCTTATCGATGATATCTTTACTAATTCTAACAAACCTTCAATTCCATTCATAAATTCCATTTTGCAATACAATCACACACTTTGCATTACACATCACCGTAAGGAAACTGCCTGGATTGTAGAACTGTTTTACACCCATAGGTTGAGAGTTGTAGATAGAGCAAACTTGCTTGGCAACAGGTAATCTACTTCAAATAGGGGAAACATTTGATCACAGACGACTGCCACGTAGGTACTTGTCTGGGATTTTAAGAACAGACAAAATAACACAGTTAGTGAATATGTACATCGAATAATCAATTACTAGTTTTTATTGGTTGGAAACCTCTTTATCATTTATTTGTATCTCAAATGTTTAAACCCCGTTGTATAATAGTGCCGTATATCAGTGAAAAGCTTCAGCTTACCGTTGCAACGAGAGATTTCAAGTCATCCATATTTTCCGTGATATGTAGAGATTGTCATTATAGATTAGACACTCAATTCCCGTTCTAAAAAAATTGTGGGCAGTGGCAAGCGCCCTTTTACACAATTAGAAAATAGTTGTTATGATAATGCTTATAATCAACGTCAAGGGCAGAGCGCTTAACTTTCAAATGCCGTTTCTTCTGATCAAAATCACAATTGTATAATTCTGAAACCCTATTGAATATTGCCAATTGAAGAAAATGACAGAATGTGGCTTACAATCAACGTCAAGCATGATCTTATTTCAAAAATCCGTTTGTTCTCTCGCTTTGACTTATGAATGTGTGTGTCCTCTTTCGCTTTGCTTGGTTTAATCTCTATATGTTTAGTTAACAACGAAGGGTAACTCCAAATTGTGCTACTTTTACTAACGAAGATAAGTTATCCCAATTCTTCAACCTCTTAGTCTGAACCCTATTTGAATATTGTAATTGAAAAAATGTTGACTACTGATATGAACGAAGCATCTTATCACTATTAATCACACCGTCAATATCAATACAATTACATACCTTGTTTTACAATACTAACATACTTTTACAATAATCACTTCTAATCCTACAAAATGAATGTTCTTAACTGTACGGTACAGGTATTTGGATAATACTCTATTATTTTTCTAAAAGTGTCACACTTGTGATTTTAGCCTCCTCGTCGTCAACTAAACCTATCTTGAGATTAAACGAACAAATGGCATTTGAAAGCTGAGACTGCCCCCTTGACGTCGATGTAAGCATCATGTACCACAAAAATTAATTTCTATGCAAAGATGGGCCAGCTTTTCGCTTGCACATTTTTTTTGAGACAGGCTGTAGATTACCCTACCTTCGATTTGGCTTGAAAGAAATATAACTTACAGAAAACAAAAGGCTGATCCGTATATGCCTTGTATTCAATAGAAAACATAGGCTGAAGTTTCGTATTTGCTCCTATAGGAAATTAGAAATTCACAATTTTTGTACCAAAGAACAGTTCTCAGCTTAATCCTTTCAGATGGGGATATTTTTGATAGAGAGCTTACCACCAGTGAAAAATCCAGCTTTTCACATTTTAGGGACACATGTTTTTTTGTAAATCTCTCGTTGCACCTTTACCACTGTAAGCCTTTTGTACAATCACTTGATTTACCGTATGACTACCTGTTATGGTAATGAGTGGGGTATATTAATTCTTCCACATGCAAATTTCCAATACTCATTTTTTTTTTGCACTGGTTGTCACATGGAATTTATAGTGACAAAATACCTAAATGAATAGAACTCACTCCAATCTTGTAACATTTATACTTATTGTCACTATAAATTTATGTTAAACAACAGATCACATTGCCAATTGAAGAAAAGGCATTGTTGGAAGAACACTAACCTCCTTCTCTCCAGTTGGCCTACCCAGCCCTTTCAAATGGGGTTGGCAAAGGGGGTCCGAGGCATTTTCTGAGGGGAGAATTCCGGGTCCTTCTCCATAGACCTGTAACAAAGGGCGTTCATTTGGAGGCAGGGGGGCTGTCCAAGGGGGAACTGGTTCTGCCTTGCTGGTTACGCGAGCCACATGCTCTTCTAAACACAGTGGTGGCCATATTTATCATTATGTGGGCTCTTCTACTGATTGGAATTTTGTTTCTGATGACACGGTAGCCTAATGCAAATTTTGCACAATGTTGTTTGAGACTCCTGCTGCATATCTGAATAGTCCCCAGGCGAGCGTAAATAGCTTCCTGATATACAACCACCACTAACTATACAGTGGTGAGTAAAAAAAACCCCTACATTCAGAAATAAAAATAATTAAAATAGTTTTAAGCATTCTTTTTGCTCAAATCTTGCTTTGGTTTATAAAGAGGGATAAACAGACTTTCCGAAAACGTTTTATTTGGTGTCCTTTGGACCTTGGAGGAAGAAGTTATGCCCTATTTTTGCTGAGAGACTTAACAATCCTGTTTGGGGCCGATTTTAAAGCTAAAAAAAACAAACAAGATGCATCGTGTACATAGATAACACGGTCTTCAGGCAGTGATTTGAGTAAAAGCAATTTAAATACCAATTTATTGTTAAATAATAGAAGGTGGGAGACTAATTGAGTCATTAAAAATAATATCCCGAATATTACAAAAGAAATGCTGAGTCATGAGTGAAAACAATGTTATATTTTTCCCAATACGAACAGTTCAAGATAGCTGGGTAAGACCACATTTACTACTTGGATCAGCATATTTTCCATGGTTTTAACCTACAACGAAACTTGGGAGCCAAGTGAAACCATCGAAGGTTTTGGTATTCAGCTGGAAATCAGTGCGATAATTGAATTTTAAGAAAATTTTTTAAGGTTAAAATCTTAGAGAATGTAAAAAACAAACATCCTCTGGCAGTTTTCCAATATGTTCATGAAGTGAGACAATTGATATGGAGTGATTTTCAATAACTAACCCGTTATTGATTGAACAATGGTCATTTAATTTTGTTGAAGAAATTTACTTATTATTATTTTACACCAAGACAGTTTTATTCAAACTTATACTGTTTTTTTCCAAGAAAAAATCGTATTACCAACTGGAAATTGCAGTGTGGAATTGTACTTTGCTATAACGGCGGTGTCCATCTCTCCGCATTGTAATGGCTAAAATCTGCCAAACATAATTTTTAGGTCTCTCCGAAAAAATGACATAGTGTTTCTGAACCCAAAGTCCCCAAAGACAACCAATAAAAAATCTTCTGATAGCCTGTTTATCACTCCCTAACAACAAAGCAAATATTCAAGCAAAAATAACGTTTAACCTTTGGAAAGAAAAAATCTTTCCTGAACGTAGGGTTTTTATTGACTCACACTGTACAAACCAGTTTATTGAAAAATTTCACTTTTATTGTGATGAAGTTTTTTAATTATACTGACTTATTCTGAATGTACTCACTCTTCACTCATTGGACGAATCTCCGGTTGTCCTATATCAAGATCCTGTAATCCCAAAAGACCAGTGTAGTGTTTTTACTTTTTCAGGAGGTTCTATATACGGCCCTTGCACTTCTCCACGCAGAAAGTTGCAATATTGGTAAAGCTACCAACCAGTTGTTGCTCCCTTTCTGTAAATTCTGGTTAAATCCCATCTTACATACACAAACGCGTAAGGCTCCCAACTATACGTCTCTGCTAAGCCATCAATAATCGAAGTGTTGCTGCCTATTTTTTTTTTTAAACTTAAGTTTATATTTATTAATAATTAAGTCGTGGTTAATTGATTAAATATGATTGAATAATGGACGTTTGGGTTATTTTTGTAATAAAAATTATTGTCTGTTTTTCAGAAACTTTTCCATATATTTTTAATTGGATTGATATTTACTCTTTGGATCATGCAAATGGTTTGATTTAACTTCTTCATTATCTGGTTAGCTTCAATGTCTTTTGCACACTGGAAATCTCAGTCCTTCCAAAAGGTTGGAAAATTTCTCGTTTGGAGAATGGCAATATAGTATCGGGTTACCTATGACGGTAATGGCCAAGCCGAAATCAAGCCGTTTTTTTCAACATCTGCGACAGTTTCCTGCACTGCTCTTTGTTTAAGTGTCCAACTTGCCTGCTTGGAATTCACATAAAAACTGTTGTTGTACGAAAAACAACAATGGCATGTTAGACTCTTAGTCTGCTGTGCAGGAATTCCAAAGCATCAAATTGGAAAGAACCAAATGGAATGGACTTTTCTTGACAAATTTACTGAGACACGTGAGGAGCTCAAATTGCTTATGGTGGCTACCTGGGTATCTGAGTGGGATCTTTTGGTAGAATTGTGCAAAACCATTTTTTTTTTCACTTAATGTTTATAAAACAAAATATGGTTTCAAGTTTTTGCCGGCCCAGCTTGGTATACTTGCAGGGCTAGGGGCAAGTTTTGTACAGGGGTAGAAAAATTTAATTATTAAACTGCTCTAATTGATTTAAAAGCATTCCAAGGTATTCGTAAGTAGTAAGGATAAATAAAAAAAAATCTTGCCCATAGAGACAATAGATGTCGTTCAGTACTATAGGTTTAAAACAGTTCATCTGGGGAATGCTTGGATGTTGATGAAAACTAATCAAAAAACCCGTATCTCAAAATGACCAAAATGCCCTATCTATGTGACCTAATAAAGTTTGAGACCATTTATGAGAGATCTGAAAATCTGAAACATTAAATTATTATTAATTTTTACCCACTTATCTATTAACTATAACCCATAAATAGGCAAACTATACCTTCTTTTAATCTTTAAGATGTGACCAAATGTTGGAATATCGTTCGTAGAATTAAATTACTTTATATTTCCTCTGACCAAATCTTGCCCCTGCAACCAAGACGATTATTAAAATGGGAGAAAACATTTTTTAAAATAAAAATAATCGATTCATTAAGGTAAGTGTGCAAATTCTATACCAAATCCACGCAATTAACTATTATGACACAAAAGGTAACATACATGAGACGTTAAAGCAGAAAGAAAATAGAAACAGCAGGGAGAGTATGAGAAGGTGGGAAGGGAAGGAAAAGGGGGGGAGAGGCGAGGAAGGAGAGGAAATAAACTTTGTTCAAATCAAATACTAAATTACATTAATTCCGTTACCTTTTTTCCATCAAAGCCTCGAGGAATCCAAGGCTTGTCTCATGGTGACCTTGATCTGTAACCGGGGTGACAATCATCATGTCGCATATCTGTTTTCATTTGATGTATAGCTGCAGTGGCTTCGTATTGTTTCTTGTTTGTCCGTTGAAGAACTGAATCCCTCCCACTTTTGAAAATACGCTTGCATTGCCAGCTGCCGGCCGTAGATCAAGCGGTTGGGGAATGAGATGTCCGCCTGTCTCGGGTGTGGTGTGCCACCGAGCATCCAGGACGTAGCAACATTCGTTACCATCTGCCATAAGCTCTCTTTGGGTCGTTCGATTTGGCATTACCTCATCAATTGGACCATTCTCCTATAAAGTTTGAGATGGAGATCATTATGCTTCTTAAAGGTACAACGTTAAATTTATCGACAACTGGGAAAACTTTGCGTTGTTTTGCTCATTTAATCATTCTTCACTGTGCACTTAGTTCATGTAGCCTAAGTTGTATAATTTAGTTTAGTTGGTGTTCAAGGAGCCTGTACGATTTTTCTTCAGTCAGCCTGGTTTCCATTTTTTCTTTAATAATGGGGTTAGTGTGGATAAGTCATCATTTACCGGTCGTTTGGAAATGATCTGACACTACCACCTTCTACCGTATAGCCCACATCTACTAAAGTAGGATAACAAAATCTTGAAAAATTCTAATCCATATTTGGGAACAAAATAACTTAATTATGCACCAAAAGCGTGCATAAACACTTACATTCAATAGGCATTGTATGAAAGAGGTACCTATTTTATTAAAAATACAACTATCCCCATTTACCACATGTTGATCAAAAACAGTGTGCTAGATAAATCCCCGTACATTTTGCAATGTCACACACAAATCTACATGTCCTAGAGATAAATTGATAAAGCATAGTGGGTAATTTAAATGTTTGGGCGAACATACCCATTTGGATTTTTTAAAAGCTTTGGACAAAACCGGTGAGCGAGTACATGAAATGACAAGTCAGAGATTAGAATCGACCATTAATCGTCATTGTAATTTTGTTGTGTATTGTATTTTGTCCCTTAATGATCTGTATCGTTTTGTTGATCTGAAAATAAAAGCACCCTTTGGTTTTTTTGCCATAAGACCTAAAAAAATATCGGATCAATTAGTTTATAATCGCATACAGTCAATGTAACGCTTGTGCCTGTATAGGTCATGATTTCTTTGCTGTTTAATTAAAAGCCAGTGTCAGTGCCAGTTTTCCGAAATAAAAGTTTAAAATTAAAAGCATTCAGAATGCGGCATTTGAGAAAACGGCAATTTGAAAGTTTGAATTACTTATGCGTGTATTAATGAAAATAAAAAGAAAATGGCTTTTTGAAGTCACGTTGTTAAAAGACGCGAATGTTTCCCTACTGACGAGAGTAATGAAATACATGTACCAAGAAACAACATTTTCTTATTCCCAAAATGGCCACTGAGTGTGATTTGACAGTTTGCCAAACCCAAATGTTTGATTCGCTTGCTGTGTTCTGAGGAGTCGAATACGTAGCAACTGCATGAACCCGTTGATGATCTACTGCTGTACGGTGAGATTACTGTATCTACGGTTTTTTAACTATTAAATGATGTGCTGTGATGCCATGATGAAAAAATAACGTGCGATGATGATGGTGGCAAGACGATGAATATGAAACATCGAAGCTTGACTACGAACAATGATGCGACTGATCGATCTATGATCGATGATGGATGATATGATTATCGAGGCTACTGATTATGATGATGCTACTGATTGAATATGATGTTGTTGATGATGATGATGATGATGATGATGATGACAATGACGACAAGACCATAACATCACTTTGTTTGTTTTTAACTTGTGTTTTCTATAACACTGTCTCTGTCATCATCGAAACGAATTCGATTGTTTTGTGAACCTTTTTATACAATGGGTGTTATATTGGGTAGGTACAATTAAGGAGTACATCAATGCAACCAGAATCAACCATTAACTCAATTTTTACAGATTCGACAGTATGTCGTGACCCAGCGACGATATATTAGATTGTTTAACAGTCAATCATAAATTGGAATTTTGTTCATTGCTTAGCATTCAGAAAAAGGGGGGGGGGTGTATATTCCAGAAATAACACTTTTTATCATGTTAGAAACCTCTAAATTTTTGAAGGGATGTCAATCACCTTTATTTTCTGTTGCAAGAATCTTCTGTAACTCTCTCTGTTTTACTGTTTTACAGATGGAACAGCCGAATTGTTGTCAACTTTTTGCAAGTGATATCAGTAAGGATCCATTACATTTGTCGGAATATTTTTCATGCCATTGTGTCCCTGTTTCAGAATTGTAACTTGTATAACTCAAAAACTCGTATATATTTCTTAACCCACTGAATATTACATTGAATTTATATTTTCAAAATTAATCATCAAATTCATTGAAAATTTTCTCACCTCCGCTGTATTCTTCGGTAATACTCAAACTTCCTATCCCATATACCGTGTTCCATTTGAATATAGTCATAGAGGAACAGATGTGTTGGGGTCCTTCACATCTTATGTACGCTTATTTGTATGGAATTGTTGTTTTGCGTTGATAATCACGTTGATCTGGTATTTTCAAACACACCGAACCCTTAAGCATCGCGTAGTTTTCTGGAAGCTTTCTACAACAATAGGAATTAAAATGGTTTGGAATGTCGTAATTATAAACCACATTACAACCCGGTCACATTTAATTTTAGAATACTGGCATGTATACCAGCAATTTCACTCTTTGTATTGGTTCAAAATTCATTGTTATAGATCTTACTGCATGTAATTTTAAAGATGTTTTCAGAGTTTTAATGTTAGTTGGCTTTCCCATTAAAATTGTTGTAGGTAAATTCCCTCGCTTTCCCGAGTAGTCAGGGGGCACACGTCAACTACTTCAGAAGTTTTTATTTTAGATGGACCTTTTATTGATCCCATAAGTAGTTGATTTCACCTTGTTTGTCTATTCCAGTGACGATTTCATCCGTTTGAGGGCGCTTTTTTCAAAATGGCCGCCAAAATGGTACAAAGGCTATAAAAAATAACATAGTCGTGTATAAAGTGCTTCAGAAAAATTGATTACGTCTGGTTTTCAATGTGGACCTTATTGAGTACCCCATATTCAGTTTGTTATATCAAATTCTCATTGACGGTTTCATCAATTGAGGGCGTTTTTTTTCAAAATGGCGGTCAAAATGATAACAAAAAACCTATAGACGAATAAAGTATAACGTTAAAGTGCTTCAGAAAGTATTAATGTTGATGTGATTTCAAATGTGGACCAGATAATACTCATAAGGATTGTTTTCAGCTTCATGTCCAAAAATTCCCTCAGTCCCGTTTTTCACATGATCGCGGCATTTTTCAAAATGGCGGCCAATCATAGGGAAAATACTCTACACATAGAATAGTCCCAGGCTTTAGGAACGCCATCTTCCTGGGTAAGGTCTTCCATGTTAGCTTATCCATAGGTTTTGAACGGGGGCTCAGCTAGGAGTGCACGTCCCTGTTCAAGTCCCATGCTGGGACCAAAAAAAGCGACTTTCCCTGAGAGGACACTCGTGAAACATCCTCTTCAAGATACATTCAGGAGGTGAATTAGACACGGAGATCCCCTGAGAAGCCATGGGGAACAGAAGCTGCGACAGTACGACAGGCTCTCATGGAGCGTGCGCTGGTCCTAGTGGGCTGGAAACCCATTTGAAGAACTCTGCTACGTTTCCCAACAAGGCCTTATATAAGGATTGCGTTGTTGTCTTGGCGTCGTACTGTTTGATGCGGACCTTTGTACGTCTTTCTCGTTGAAGGACGCCTTGCCATTCCTGCCAGGGCAGCGGCCTCTTCAGAAGCCCTGCTGCAAAAAAAAAAAGTGTAGGAGCTGTATGAAAGTCGCCATACAGTCAGTTGAAAGGGTCGAATTATCGCTAGAGAACTTGAGTCTTGTCCGAGTTCATCAAGAGGTCTCTCCTAATCTGGAGGCAAAACGGTTTCGCCACGTGAGAGGAAGTACCTTTCGTGAACCACATTTGTATGGGCCAAGTGTGGCATTAGAAACATGTTGTCACCCTCTGGTCTTGATAGCTTCTCCAGCACCCTGGTTATCATTGCTGTCGGTGTGGACGCAATATGGCGAGATCCTGTCCCATCTATCGTCATTGCGTCCATGGCAAACGCCATCTGGCCATTCCCAGGACAACAGTAAGTCCGGACTGTTGTTTCCAGCCGCAGCAAAACGGTTGATTAGGGATACGAGGTCTGTTGGAAGACCACCTTGCACACTGTTGGGTTGAGTGTCCATTCCACGAACAAGCCCCTGACCTTGGTCGGGGTATGGATGCTTGTTCCCAGTTTCGACAGGGAACCAGCTAGAATGTTGCCTGCTCACGGAGATGGATTACCACATGAAAAGTATGTCAGGAATGACATTATATGCACCTCGATTACAACTGCGTTTCGGGAAAGGGACCCTTGAGCTTGCTTGTTTATAAAAGTCACTTACCGTGAGGTTGTTGCAGCGTAGGTGTAGTCTGGTCCTTGACCTTGAGAAGTAGGCGCAGTAATACCAGGGGACGCCCACAGCTCTAGAAGTGAGTGCTGCTTTACAATGTCTGGAGTCCAAGCACTCAAATACGATAGCCTTCCCAGTGGGCACCCCCAGCCGCCCGTCTTGGACGTGTCTGTGGTGGGTGAGGGACGCTCGGGGTGATGGTGTGAGGCTGCACCACTGATGGCGGGGGGCACTTTGCGAGAGACGTCTATACCCTTTTTGGGGATGAAAACTTGGATAGAACGTGAAGCTGTGTGTATCTCATACGTAGGAGCTGGGGTAGGCAGCTGTGAGCTGGCGATAAGGCCAAGGAGCCGTAACACAGTTTTGGCCGAGCCGTCTGCCTGGGATAAACCGTTCCGCCACTGTGAGATGAAGTACTTTCGGGAACCATATTGTCTGGGCCAGTGTGTGCTACTAGACCATGTTGCACCGCTGATCTCGAGAGCTTCTCCATCACCCCTTGGTATCATCGCTATCGGGGGAACCATTGCCGAGATCCTTTTCCGGCTGATCATCATTGCGTCCGCTCCCCCGGAACAGTATGTCGGGAGCGATTGTTTTGCCGGCCGCTGCAAAAGGTTGATATAGGCCGCGGAGTCTGTTGAGACACCTGCACACTGTTGAGTTGAGGTTCCATTCCACTGACAAGCCCCTGACCTTGGTCGGGGCCTGGATGGTTGTTTCTCCTTCTCGATAGGTGTACCTGCTAGAATGTTGCCTGCTTCCGGGAAAAGGGGGAAAAAAACAGGAAAATGGACTGCCTGGAAGCTCGATCCTGTGGCGCTGGAACTAATCAGCAGCTTTATTGTCTGTTGAAATAGTAAGGCTGCGGGGTACTCCCTGCTTTAGTCACTACTGGGGCAGGTTGTTGCAGCGTACGTGTCGTCTGGCCATGACCTTGGGAAGGTAGTAAGGCGCCGAAATGGCCAGGGGACCACCCAAAGCTCCAGAAGGTTGATGTGATGCGTCGCAATGACTGGATCCAAACCAATGCCAATCGTCAGCTTCCCAGGGGCCCCAGCCCGTTTTGGAGTGTCTATGGTGAGGTTGGAAGCGGGACCGCCCGGGGTGAATGTTGGAGGCTGAATAAACCATCTGAGGGTGTGGTGGCCCTTTGGGAGACGGCTATCCGATCGACATCCAGTGATTGTATCTTGAGGATGAACTTGGATGAAACGTGAAAGCTGTAGGTATCTCGTACGTAGGGCATTGGGGAAGGGACTGCTGTGATGCTTGGCTATAAGGACAAGAAAAGGAAGTTCCGTGTGCACAGGACGATGGCTGTTCTCTCTGCGTCGGGAAAACACCTTCCCTCTGGGGCCGATATCTATGACCGAGACCAGGAAACTGTAGGGTCTTCTCCCAGTTGATGACTTGTCCCATGGGAAGCGACAAGGCTGCAGATCTTCATAGTTGAAAGCGAGGGCCTCAGGGGATGGAATCAGTGATCAGACGGTCGTCGAGGTAAATGTAAGATGAACATTCCTTGTCACCGCAGAGCTTCTGCAATCACCTTGACTTTCCTTGTGAAGGTCCTTGGGGCCGTGGATAGCCTGAAGAGAAGGCTCTAGAAAGGGAAGGTCTCGCTGTTGATGTAAAAACCGAGCCATTTTGTGTCTGAAGGGGAGGGACACGTGTAGATAACGTCCGTAAAGTCCCGTGTTGCGCGCCAACACCCTGGAGTCGTAGTTCAGGAATGATGGCCGCTAAGGTTTCCATGTGGAAAGGTATTGGTCGAAGGTGTAACGGTTTTAAGCGGCCTGAAGTTTAGTATGGGGCACCATTCGCACGACTTCTTCGCTGTTATGAAGATGTTGAAACGAAAAACACCCCTTCAGTGGGGACAGTTTCTAAGGCTTCTTTTAAGGCTTACAAATCAATGTATTTTACGAGTTTATGACCCCTAAAACCCATTAAATGGCGGACCACCCACAGCTCCATAGGTTGACGTTGATGCTTCGCAATGACTGGATTCCAAACACTGCCAATCGTCAGCCTTCCCAGTGGGCCCCCCAGCCCGTTTTGGACGTGTCCTGGGTGAGTCGTGGAGCGGACCGCCCGGGGTGAATGTTGTGAGGCTGCATTAACATCTGAGGGTGTGGTGGACCTTTGGAGAGACGTTTATCCGATTCGACTCCCAGTGTATCTTGAGGCTGAACTTGGATGAAACGTGAAGCTGTATGTATCTCGTACGTAGGGCATTGGGGAAGGACTGCTGTGGAGCAATGGCATATAAGGACAAGAAGAGAAGGGTGCCGTGTGCACAGGACGATGGCTGTTGTTCTCGCTGCTGTCGGGAACACCATCCCTCTGCTGAAGTCTATGACCGAGCCAAGGAACTGCAGAGTTTGGGATGGTTCGAGGGCTGACTCCTCCCAATTGATTAGTCCATGGGAGCTGAAAAGGCTGCAGATCTTCCATATTGAAAGCGAAGGGCCTCAGGGGATTGAATCTGATCCTCCGGTCGTCGAGTAAACGTAGATGAACATCCCTTGTCACCGCAGAGCTTTGGCCAATCACCGTGACTATCCTTGTGAAGGTCCTTGGGGCGTGCATAGCCCGAAGTGCAGGCTCTTGAATCGGAAGGTCTCGCTGTTGATGTAAAAACCGAGCCATTTTCTGTATGAAGGATGGAGGGACAAGTGTAGATAAGTAACTTAAAGTCACAGTGTTGCGCTTCCCACCACCCCTGGTGTAGTTACGGGATGATGGCCGATACGTTTCCATGTGGAAAGGTATTGGTCGAATGTTACGGTAAGCGGCCTGGGGTTAAGTATGGGGCACCATTCGCCCGACTTCTTCGCTTGTAGGAAGAATGTTGAAAAGAAAACAAACCCCTTCGCTTGGGGACAGTTTCTAGGCTTCTTTTAAGGCTTCACAAATCATGTATTTTAAGGTTTATGACCCCTTACTTAAACCATTAATGGCGGACCACCCACAGCTCCAGAAGGTGATGTGATGCTTCGCAATGACTGGATTCAAAACACCTTGCCACTGTCACATTCCCAGTGGGATCCCTAGCGCCCGTGTTGGACGTGTCCAGAGGGTGTTTTGTGGTGTTGTTTGGAATCATCCCATGGATGCTTAGCAATTTGCCATACCGTA
This sequence comes from Ophioderma brevispina, assembly GCA_023653785.1. Lineage (NCBI taxonomy): Eukaryota > Metazoa > Echinodermata > Ophiuroidea > Amphilepidida > Ophiodermatidae > Ophioderma > Ophioderma brevispina. The sequence goes on from JAMKCH010075192.1 coordinate 91,592, forward strand.
CGTACTAAACACATGTCAGTCCTTACGGACAAAAAGTGTTACTAAAGTTTAAGAAACACAAGGACGTTCATGAACATGCAAAAATTCCCTAAGTACCTACTGCTTGTGGGCTAAAATGAGTGTTAAAGACAGGCTTGTTTGTGTTAAGAATTAGGATTTTTATATAATCACATGACCCTATGAAGTTGAAATTTCCCAAAAAATGGTGCATTGTGGGGGACTCAAATCACCCTCGGGACGGGTCTATGGTGAGCGTGGAAGCGGGCGCCCGGGTGAAATGTTGTTGGGAGGCTGCATTAAAACCACTGAGCGTGTGTGGTTGGACCTTGGAGGAGACGGCTATCCGATTCGACATACAGTGTGATCTTAGCTGAACTTGGATGAAAACGTGAAGCGGTATGTATATCGTACGTAGGGGCATTGGGGAAGGGACTGCTGTGATGCTGGCTATAAGGGCAAGAAGCGGTTCGGTAACAACAGTTTGGCTGGAGCCGTCTGCCGGGCGAGGAGGTTTTTTCCGTGTGCACAGGGACGATGGCTGTTGTCTCTCGATGTTGTCGGGACACACCTTCGCTCTGCCGAAGTCTATGACCGAGCCCAGGAACTGCAGGGTCTGGGATGGTCGGAGGGCTGACTCCTTCCAATTGATGATTAGTCCATGGGAGATGACAAGGCAGGTCTTCCATATTGAAAGGCGAAGGGAATAAGGGGATGGTCAGTGATCAGCCAGTTGTCGAGGTAAACGTAGATAAACATTCCTTGTCACCGCAGAGATTCGCAATCACCTTGACTATCCGTGTGAAGGTCCTTGGGGCGTGCATAGCCCGAAGTGCAGGCTCTTGAATCGGAAGGTCTCGCTGTTGATGTAAACCGAGCCATTTTCTGTCTGAAAGGCTGGATGGACACGTGTAGATAAGCGTCATTAAGTACCAGTGTGCGCTAACACCACCCTGGAGTCGTTACGGGATGATGGCCGCTAAGGTTTCCATGTGGAAAGGATGGGTCAGAATGTAACGGTTAAG